>PVKE010009944.1:0-43635 GCA_004027555.1 Craseonycteris thonglongyai | reverse complement strand
AGAGGTATGATCACCAGGTTAACATAGGTTCTGCTTTGGTGCCAGTGCTGAGCCTGGAGCTGCTCAGCTGAAGTCTTGGAGCACACTGAGACCAGTCGTTGTCCACCTGGGACCTGCAGACTCTGATAGTGGGTAGGGATGCCTGCTGTCTGAGAAAGTGCCTATGGCATTAGGGGAGTTGTGTGGAGTGGGCAGAGCTCACCAAACCAAGGCTGATTCAGATTTGGCCTTTTCGGGGAGAAGTCAACATAGGAAAGATGGCTCCTGCCTACTGGCTGCACAGGAGGGGGACCCAATGCAGGAAAAGTAGCAGCTGTGTTCCAGCCCTTGCTCAAAAGCCACACACCTCATTCTACCCTCTCTATCCCTTCTATGTCCCCCACCCCCACTTGGCCACCATCCTCTGCCAGAACCCATGTGAGTGCCTGCGAGTGAGTTTGTGTGTGGGCCCTTTAGGAGGGCATGTGGGTTTCTTGCAGTTTCCTTCCCATCTGGATGGTTGGAATCCCCACTTTTTCCACAGCCAGATATTGTGAGGCTTCCCTTCTGGCACCACTACTCTGAGTTGGGGAGCCTGGTATGGGGCTGGGATCCCTTGTTACTCCAGGGGAATCCTCCATGCCTGAGATATCCCTCTTGTTCTCAACTACCACATGGAGGTTTGGGGACACCCTGTTTTATGTCTCAGTCCTTCCTGCCAGTCTCAATGTGGCTTCTTTTTTATATATTTAATTATAATACCTTTGTTCAACTAGATTTCAGATTGTTCTCCAGGTTGGTTTTTTGTAATTTATTTCTAATTTTAATGTGTTTACAGAATGAAACAGGCACAGTGTTTATCTACTCTATCATCTTGGATCTCCAAGATATTTTCTTTTATTATGGCATCTGATATTAAATTTGAACCACTCAGATTATGTCAGAAATTCATTCACATTTAATATACAATACCTCCCAGTCTCCTTGGAATCAGCATTCATATAAACATGCATTACTGAGTCTGTTGTTATCTGACCCTTAAATCATAAACAGAGTAAATCACAAAAACAATCAGCAATGGAGATCTTGTATTTGAGTGTTCTTTGAGTCCTAGAATTCCTGCACTCCTATCATTATGTTAACAGTCTACACAACAGTCCCAGCACTTTGACTTAACAAAATATGGTGTGAGGTTAAAATTCCATCCAAGGTCCCAATTTACTCCCTCCTCATGGTATACATTCCTTCATATCATCAAAACTTTCCCTAGATTATTTGGATCATTTTATTTTAAACACTTTAAGGGCTTTCTGTTGAAGGAAACCTGTAGAAATTACTCTTTCTTTTCTTAGACAGAAATAAATACTTTTGTGTAGTACATCATTACCATTAAGTCATTATCCTGCACACATTAAACTTATACAAAGCTGTATTACAGATATATCATAATAAAACTGAAAATAAATCATTACCTCCTCACTTCTTACTTGTTTAATAAAAAAAATTATTTAATGCATTCTATGAGTATTATGTAATGAGTTACCAGCAGGTATGCTGTGGTAGATTGTCAGTGTCACCTTCAGTCTCAGAATGAAAGAAACCATGACTTTCCAAGAAAGTTTTGAGCCAACATGATAATTTAAGATTAAAAAAAAATGAGGGGAAGCCAGGATGGCTCAGTGGGTTAAACGCTCACTTTGCAGCCCTGGGGACTGAGGATCGAATCCCTGCCCCGGCCCGTGCTGACCCATATGCTGAACTGGGAGTCCCCCCAGTTCAGTTCTCACTGGGGCGAGACCCTGGCCCAGTTCCTGCCCTGTGCAGCCCCATGCCCACCTGTAGAATGAAACTATGTGGAAAAACTGATGATGTGCAACTATGGAGACTGTTCTGGGCCCTCCCCCTTCTCTCTGTCTCTGTCTCTGTCAAAAACAATAAAAATAAATCTTTAAAAAAATGAGTGAAGCATTTTCTGAAATGAAAAAAATTTCATCTAACCTTACTTCAAATTATATTCCTACCAGGTTCTTGTGAATTAAAGTCTATGTGGAAATGCAATGAACGGTGGGCATATAATTCTGTGTTCTAGCCAAGTAGTATTTGCTTTTTTCTTTATATACTAAGGTATGTTATATAGCCTGTTATAATCGATGTACTTGTTTTATCATCATTCATTACCTTCAGACATACATGCCTGTAGACAGAATGATACGTTTTGGTACACTCTTGAAGACCATTGGTTTGTTTTCATTCCTTTCTTCTCCATTGACCTGTAGCTTATATTCCCATTGTTCACCTTCCATGATACCCCCAAGCATAGAGTCAAAGACTGGCAACCACACAGGTGTTTTGTCACTTATTTTATCCCCTCCTCAGTTATTCATTATGGTAGTGGGACTTTGTGATGCTCAGCTTCTGGATTTATGACCCATTCTGGATAAGCATGAATCCAGACTGCATGTACATCTTTGATAAGGTTCTAATTGGATTGCGGTGACCTTTCTGAATGTAATTCAGGGAGGAAGATTAAAAAGCAGTCCAGGAACTGACAGGTTTGGGACAATAACGTATGCATTTAGCTCTGCTGGCAGGCAAGAGATGTAAGCCTTGATAAATTAGAAGCAGACCACGCAGGCTTACTGAATGATTTTTCGTTTCTGTACGTCCTTGGGTAAAACCCTATTGCAGAAATTTGTTAACGATACTGTGTCCCTCTCCTTCTGTTTTATACTACTGTAGTTGTGCACTCATTGCAGAAGCTAGCCAATTATTCAGTGAATGTAGTCTCAAAAAATTTGGAGACCACATACTCAAATAAAAGTGCAGGCTCTCATGAACATACTTGTACATTCCTTATAAACTGAAGTTAGTGAGACTTTGGAAGAGCTACCAAAGTCAGAGAGACCTCTGTGTGTTTTTCTCTTTCTGTCCTTTTTCTTCCCTTTCTCACATAGATATACAAAGCCTATTAAAAATACCCAGATGTATAAATACACTCAGATCCTTAGAACAACTTTATCCAATTTTAAATTTTGGTCTAGCGTTAAAGTTAAAATTAAATTTACAGATAGATTCTAGAAGAGTCAGTCTACTCAGGACACACAAATACTATTCTGATGTGTTTGAAAAAGACTTAAACTCTTTGTATATATTCCACTTTGAATATATAGTGGAAATATACTTGTATGAACAAGTATATTTAATTATGTATTTAATTTAAAGCATAAGAAGAAATATATTCACATGCAAATACATAAATGTCTTCAGAGAAAGACAGACTGAGATTTCTTTTCCTCCAAAAGATGTTCATCCTGAGAAATGCTAGTATATTATAACCTAACCTTAAGTATGTTACTATAATAGAACTGTTAATCAAATAGAATTAACTTTTCAAAAGTGAAACATTGTAAAGACATATGACCTCACTTATAGGTGGAATATAAAACTGAAGGGAACAAAGAAACAAAGTCTCATGGACACAGTCAATAGTTTAGTGGTTACCTGAGGGGAAGTGGGGAGGCGGGTGGGAGAGATGGGTGGGGGAGAGTAGGGAGGGGAATCAAACACATGGTGATGGAAAGTGAGCTGATTCTGGGTGGTGAGCACATAATGTGATGTATAGACAATGTAATGCAAAATTGTATACCTGGAAACAATGTAATTGATATCAATTAATGTCTCCCCAATAAATTTAACAATAAAAAAAAAAAGATAAAATGAAAAAGTATAAAAAACAAAAAAACACTGTAAAGGTTAAAACATAGCTTTGTCACATGATTTGATAATGTCAGCCTCCTTTGCTATTGGAGCCTGTTGCTTTCACACATAGAATACAAAATAAATTGTCCAAGCAGCAGGCAAGTCTGTTCTTGGTCCAGTCTGACAAGACTAATGCAGAAAGGAGTGCCGTTCCTTCATGTCCTCTGTACACGGGGCTGTCTTCAAGGAGCCCTAGCCTGTCTATTCTGCACTTGCACTTGAAGGGACCTCTGTGGAGCTTGTCATACTGGGAAGGGGAGATAACTACCATTTCCGAGGGTCTGGGGTGGCTCAGCTGCCATGTTAAGCTTATGAACATGTAGAAGTGTGTTCTCATCTCACCATAATTCAGGGCGGTGTTGCTGTTGGCCCTGTTTATACAGGTGAGATGTATGTTTCCCAACATTCTGTACAGGGCTTGGCTCCTGGCAGTCACTAGGTCAGTGGAAAAAGAAATGAAGTAACTCGCCCAAAGTTGCACTAATTGAAACTCGGCAAGAACAGATTTGAATCCAGGCTCTGTGTATCTGAACACAAGCGAGCAACCTAACAAACAATAGCAAACTTCTAGCTGTATTGCTTGATGAAAAGTTTGCCACTAACCTCCCAGCCACTGTATTTTAAACGACAGCCTTTTTGCACTATACTTTATATACCAAACAACTAATCCATGTACAGTGCTAGACATCACTTTATGTTTTATACCTATTCTAAAATTGGTATAATACACAAGATTCTTCTTCAGGTGTGTTTAGTTCTTCCTCATGGACTGAAAACCTGTTTGTTTTTCAACTAAATACACAGGAGGTATTTTTCAATAGTGCATATTTTTGATACATTTTTTAACTTAAATATTAGTATTCTTCCAAGATGTCTCTGACATTCATCATATCTTGTCCACTTTGTTTTCAGATTCCCTATTGTGGCCTCCTATGATAGACATTTCGACTAATCCTAGAAGCATTTAGTCACACCCTTTCTAGACCTGCTATTCCATTCATCTTTGTAAATTTACTGACAATTAAATGGTTCTAAAAAATTTACTTCCTATATGACACTTTTGTAAAGGATTTATTTTATTGTTTTGAGAGAAGGTAGGAGACAGAGAGAAGGGGGAGGGCCCAGAACAGTCTCCATAGTTGTACATCATTAGTTGTTACTTGTTTTCATTCCAAACTCATAGATGTGGGGCCGTGCAGGACAGGAACTGAACCGGGAGTCTCCCACATGGGAGATGAGAACCTTCACCACTGAGTCATCCCAGTGGTTACTGGTTGTGCCACAGTTCAGCATATGGGTTTTCATGGGCTGTAGCTGAGACTCGAACCCCGGACCTTGCATTGCTGAGGCAGGTACTCAGCTGCTGAGCTATCCTGGCATCCTGACACTCTGCTATTTCTTTTTAATTGTTTAATTTATCAAAGTGACATTGGTTGATAACAATTGGATTATTTCTAGGTATGCATTTCTACATGACATTGTCTGTGTGCTGCATTATGTGCTCACCACCCAGAATCAGCTCTCTTTCCATCACCATATATTTGATGCCCAATTCCTACTCCCTGCTCCAAAATTTTCCACCCACCTCCCACTTACCCTCAGTTAACCACTCTGCTATTCTTAAAGCAAGCTGTCTATCAGATTAAGCAAAAACAAACAAACAAAAAAACAAACCCCAACTTTTAGTGATTGACTCTCAATGTCCTACGTGATCTATCCTCACTATATTCATGCAGCCTTTACATTTCATAACTCCTATGAGGAAATACCTTCCCTACATAGACCCACCCCCTTACTCTCTCACTTACATTACTGTTTATTTCGGACTCCTTAGTTTTGCATACTTGTTTGATCACTTTACCTTCCATTTTCTTTCTCTCTTCAATATGATCCAAGGTGAAAATTAAAGGGTTCTAAACATTTTGTTTTCTAAAAATTGTAGTTCCATTATCTATCCTTACTATCCCCCAAATTCTGTTTATATTGACTCTTTCCTTCTTTGCATTCCTGTTGAGTTTATAGTTATTTTCTGTATGAGTTCACTCTTGATAATCATGGTTCTGTATTTTTTTCTGATGAGTATTTCATATGTGGACATATTAACTCTGTAAAAATTTTAAGTTCAAGATCAAGTTATGTGTACAATTTCTCTCATGGCTATGTTCTCCCTAGCATGTTCTGCTTAAAACAATACATGTTAATGTGTCTAAACTATGTATTAATATGCATGTACATAGACATAGTACCTTGCTTGGAAAGAAAAAGAATATTCAAAACAATTGATGTAAACTTTGTAAATGTTGAATTAAATATTAAATCAAATATAGAATACATATTGGAGTGCACTTTATAGATGAAAAATATGGCAAGATACATGGGATTTGTGTCCTAATATGAAGTTGTATTACTAATTTTTTGGAAGTATAAAAATCTCAATGGCAGGGAAGCTGGGATGGCTCAGTGGGTTAAGTGCTCACTTTGCAGTGCCGGAGACCAAGGATCGAATCCCGGCCCCAGCCCGTGCGGACCCATATGCTGAACTGGGGAGTGCCCCCAGTTCAGTTCTCTCTCTCTCTCTCTCTGTATCTCTCTCTCTCTGTCTCTGTGTGTCTCTCTCTCTGCCAAAAAAATAATAAATTAATAAATTAATTTAAAAAAATTCTCAATGGGGGGAGTTGGTAGAAGTAAGTACCAATGTTGGGGAAGCTGGCATGGCTCAGAGGGTTAAGCGCTCACTTTGCAGCCCAAGGACTGAGGATTGAATCTCGGGCCCGACCCGTGTGGACCCATATGCTGAACTAGGGTGTGCCCCCAGTTCAGTTCTTGCCGGGACCAATGTGGGAGGCTCCCAGCCCAGTTCCTGCCCTGCGCAGCCCTGTGCCCACCTGTGGAGTGAAACTATATGGAAAACGAATGCTGTCAACTATGGAGACAGCTCTGGGCCCTCCCCCTTTTCTCTGCCTCGCTCTGTCTGTCTCTCTCTCTGTCAAAAAACAATAAAAATAAATCTTAAAAAAAAGAAGTAAATACCAATGTTATTTATCTCCATATGCATGTGTTTATGATAAACATGGAGGTAGTTTGGTTCTCAATCAAGGTCAAGCCTCAAATACCAGTGATAGTGTGAGCCTTTGGGGTAGGTAATTACTTATTAATGCCTTGTTTAATGGGGCATGATGATGAAAATGGGCAGTAGATACTTCTCTGAACATTTGTTTTGTCTTACTTTAATCTCTCTAAATGTAAGAATATGTATCATGATGGGAAGCTACCGGTGGCGCTGGTACATCTATCTTTTTACATTTGCTTTAAATATTAATAGTATGTATTAATATAATGAAGGTTCAAACTCAAAACAAATACGGAAGTTCCTTGGCTTTACTAGTATGGAGTCCAGAATCTCTACAATACTTACCTGAAGATTGACTAAAATGTACCTTAGCCGGTGACCACAGGCTACATGAATAGTGTAGAGACTGCATTTCTGGAGGGGTTAATGAAGTAAAAACAAAACAAAACAAAAAAGTAGTTCTAAGTAAAGGGATTTATGATCCTTTAACCTCTCAAAAAGTATCAAGATAAAAGAACGTGAAAACTGATTGAAGGGAGACATGTTTGGCAATTGAACATTTTAGCTACTATAATTATGGGTGTTTGAAATCTCAAGGACAGATAGTATTATAATTCTTGTAGGTAATGTTCCAAAAATTAAGTACTATGTTTTAGAATACATACATTGATGTGATATAGAGATTAAAAGACCTAAATCATTTTAGTATTAAAGCAGTGAGACACTATTTAAAAATATTAATAAAATATTGCTTAAATTTTTATGTGTTTCACAATATTTTCATATGCTCTAAAAACAGGCAAATTATAGAACTAACTGTGATGGATTATTTTAAATTAAGTATAACAAGGTGATACTTATGGTCTAAGGACATATGTTTTCTGCTTTCACCACCCAGAGGGAGAGACCTGAAATAAATATGGCATGGAGTTGTATTAAAGTAAGTATTGATAGAAAAAAATTACTTCTGCAGGTACAATAAGTGACCTAACAATCTTCCTATTTTCTTACTCACCCTCTTTTGCTGTAAAAATAATTTAAAAATCGAATAGCATGTTTATCCATTTGTTTGTGCATACTGTGTAACATTGTTTGTTTCTTTAAAATTCTGAGGAAGAAAGGTCAGTGGTTTGGGACTATGCGCATTGTGAGATTCTGCGTTAACACTAATGCACTTATCTGCCGAAGGTACTGATCAGAAAGCATTAACTGCTACTGATCAGGGCATGCCCCACTACTTAACTGCGATACACTAGAGAGAATGCTAGCTTTTCTACAAGCTGCAAACTCCCAGCCTGCTTCAGTGACAGAAAGCCAGAGAAATCAACCAGCCACCTACTGACCCTCCCTATTGTTTGGGCTTGTTGTCTTCTATCAGTAGCATGCCACCATCAGCCAGATACACATGTACCTCCTGCCTGCTCCCCATTTGGCAGCCCCTGATCCCTGCACCTGTTTGCTTATACATGAGCTGTGCCTGCTTGAATTTAAATAGACATGGGAGGTGGGGCGAGTGGAAAAGGGCCATGGCTCTGTCAGAAGTGGTTCACAACAGTGAACCCAAACCAGCTTGTAGAGAGCTGGGGAGGGATTCTCAGACAGTAGTGGTTGCTAAAAGATGAGTTTCGTCTGTGGGAATTGTTTTTATTTTCCTTTTAGAGTTGAGTGGGGGAGTGGTAAAGTTAAAACAAGATTCATACTCATTCTGATTATCTTAATCAATCAGTGGTATCATCAACTACATAGAGAATTATACATAACATGATGAATCATGTGACCTGGAGTCTTTACTAAAGTTATCTTTAGCTAAAAACTTCAAATGATGTGACTGCAAAAAACAATTAGGATATATCCAAGAAATAACACAAAATTCAGGCATGCATACAGGTGATGTTTTTAGTAAACTTACATACTGTGCATTCATCTCTGCTCTATACAATATGCACCTGTGTATATTAGGAGGTTATTTTCCTATCAAGAAAAAATACTATTCACTTTATCTTTTATTGTTTTCTAACCTGTGGCTTCTATAGATTTATTTGCATTCCTGTTTACTAGCTGTGTTTACTAGCAATCATGAGTCCAGTCTTCTAGTGTTTGACTCAGAAGACCCAAGCTAGTTGCTGCCTTAGTATTTCTCAGTCTGTGACCCATGGGTGAGTGATTTAGTCCACCTGAGGCTCAGTGTTTTCATCTGTAAGAAGGAAGTACTGGTGCCCACTTCAGAGGACTTCAAAGGCTGTGCATTTAAACATATTGCTTTTCTTCAAACCATAATGTATTAAATAAATTACATTAGTGTTACTATTATGTTTGTATTATTATGATGTATGTATACAATTAGGCACTGTTTTTATGAAATACTCAGTTTCATTACTAAATAAAATTGCTTCATAGGGACAAAGTACTTTTCAAAAAACAAAGTTGTTACCATAATACAAAAAGTTTCTTAAAATTCATTCCTGCATAAAGCACAGTTTTGTATGTTAAAAAGGCTTTATGATGTCCTTTCCAATCTCGTATAATTTACCAACTAATTCCAGATAATGAAAGGAAACATGGAATTTTAATGTAATTGCTAATATCACACTTCATTTTAGTTTTGTGCCTACTATTAGTGCAAAAGGTACACAGACGGAATGCTCCCTGTTTTTCTTTGAGTTTTCAAAATTTAATGTAACGGAAAAAGATGAACTAACTTGGGGAGACGATCTGACATTTTATACATTCATTCTCTCCTCCCCCCACCCCCATGCACACATTTACATCCTAAAAGTTGTAAAAGAGCTGTTGAATTTGGGGGTACCTTGAAAAACTTAAAGCTGTCAGCATTTCAGGACCTCATGTGGTTTGAGCAAATGAGTAGCCTTGAACTTTGCACAGACTTCCAGGGCCTGGGCAGAAGGCAGTGCATCTGCAGGTCCTTGCATGACTAATTTCCTGTCAGCAAGTGATTTTATTATCATTTAAATAAGAATTTATAATAATAGCAGTAAACTCACCAGATGGCTGAATTAGTAAATTTTAAAGGATATTGGTCCAACACTTGTGTGCTTGCACCCTGCAATGCCTTCTCCACTCCTCACCCCGTCACCATCAACTATTTTGGTGACCACTTCGGGTTTAGTCACTTTCATCATGCCTGTTGATTAAAAGGATTTCAACAACACAACACTGTCCTGCCGGCTTCTGCACAGGTCGTGATATGACTCACTGCTACTTGTTTACATTGGGAATAGAGGCCTGTCAAGTAGAATTAGGCATTTCCCTGTATTTTCTGAGAACCTCTGCATAAAAACTTTTGTTCGTCTCTGCTTATTCAACATTTAACAGAAGAGAAAAACTCCCTGAATTTATTTTCTGTTCTTTGTACAAAGTTAAAATAATGCACAAGAAAGAACTACTGTGTATTCATCTCTCAGGTTCTTTGCCCTCAGTAAATACATATTTAATGCAATAATAACAGAGGATAATCCTAAGGAGAAGCAATTACTGGTACACAGCTTTTGCAGTTTTTCTTCAAGCATGCAGAATGGAAATAATTTATAACGAATGAGACCACACAAATACTATGCCAAACATATACCACTAAGTATGAAATAAATGTTGACTTTATTTCATGATATAGTTTATGGGTAAATAAATTTAACACAGAAATTTAAACGACCAATTTCGCTTAATTAAAAGGTACAATTTCCTCAGCTTTGATTAAATGAAAGCAATAGCATTTGCTGAATCCTCTCCTGAGATTTTTAAATGGAATGTTTCAGAAAGTTTGGTGGTTGGAGTTACAGCTACCTAACAATGATTGCTAATTCCTTTTGACTTGTTATTGATATCACTACTAACCAAAACACCTTAACTAAAAGCTTGGAGACACTATGAATTCTAATGGTATCTTGCACATATTGTATGTAGTGTAGCCACATTGGCTGGGAGAATTAGTATATTCTGCATGCCCACACCTTCCTAGTAGCTATCTCCATGCTTAGAAAACTCAGTGTGCCCCTGTAAGACAACGTATTTGTCAAGAGTTCAGTACTTGTCTCAGGGGGTTTATGTGCCCACAGGTCAGAAGTGATTATAGGAGATTTCTCTTGGCATTAGTCAGCTTCAAAGTCCCTCTCTTCCAACTCACAGCTTGAACTTCCACACCTACCAGTATCGGTGTTGGCTGTCCCAAAAGCAAACTGTTGAACAACAGCTTTAAAAGGAGTAGATTACTGAGTTGGTTCTGTTCAATCTGGTCCCAGATGTGATATATATTAAATACTTTGGTGATGAAGCCTTATTCTTAATTTGCTTTCCCCCCCTTATTTTGTGGCTCTACTGCCAAATTAATGCTGTGGTTCTCATGTTCTTTTTCTCTAAATTCTGCATAGTTACTTCTTCATTGTGTCCTCGTTAGGTGAGGTGATAGCTAATTTGTGAAACAACAGAAAAATATTGTTTAAAAAAAGACAAGCAAGAATAATGCTTCCTCAAGAAAACGTCACAAATGGATTATGATTTTATTTTATTTTTTATTTTTTCTCTCTGTATTTTTTTTCCAGTGCATATATAATTATATTGTTTTTCAGCAATGTGAAACAAAAATTGAATGTGGAGGTGAATTCTAAATAGGGAACCAGATTGTTCTTTCAAAATGAAGAATTTAGCTAAACCACTCTCAACTCCCCTGCTGGGCTCTGGCAAGCTGAAATTAATTCAAGACGGCAGATAAAATTTTTAACCAGGCCGAGTGGAGATGACGGATGTGACAGCTCTCAGTTAAAATGTCTTTTAGTGGCAAATGCATGCGTATTAGTCAAGAGATATGACACAACTGTCCCGGGCGAAGGAAAATGAACCAATGACCATTTGCAATGAGAACAAAAGAAAAATTCTTTATAATAAAATGTGGAGAAGGACAGATGAGTAACTCATTCATGTTCGAGGTCATTTTTTGTCATCTTTAAAAAGACGCCATTGAGAGTTAAGAGGAACATTTTTCTCTCAAGTGGTAGTTCTTTTCTTTCTTGTCTATATTTCAGAAAAAAAAAGAAAATTTTGAATAAAATGTCCATGGTTAGGAAAGACAGGTTATCCTTTTATTATTTCATTTTCTAAAAAGAACAACACAAAAAATGTCTGTGGGTAATCATACTTCAAAGCCAGGCTGGAAAAGCCTTATAAATTGTAAACCTACATTTGGCTACATACTGGTAAATGAAATCCTGAAATGAGACTTTTTTTCTTTTTTTTTCCCCTCACAAGGACACTGGGTCCCCATGTTTCTACTTCCCAGGGATAGCTTATGATGAAGCAGCACAAACAAAACAAAAGTGGATCTGACTCTATTGCAGAATGTCATTGGGAATGAAAATTATTGGAGACTACCATTGACAGAATTTGACCATGTGAAAGTCAAGTTTCATTAACCTAGGAACAGATGCTTTGAAGACATAGTAGTTATCAGAGCTGCTAGTGTAATTGAGTTTTTAATAGAATACAGTTTATTTGTCCAATTAAAATCAAATTGCATTATCTTAATTTTGTTATTAGAAGATGTGACAATCTGTGCTTTACAAGGGTTACATCAGTATCAACCTAGAGCTTACTATTTTTTATCAAAATGAGTCAACCTAGATGTATTTTTAAGTCTCAAGACAGAAATATACACACGTACACACACACACACACACACACACACACACACACACACACAGGCCTACATATACACTCACACACAATTTCCAGTTTAGAAGTTAGTTTTTACCTCCTTTGATAATCTATTGTCGTCAAAAGAGTATATAAGAACATTCAAAATTTATTACAACACTATATGGGCTAAAGTAGAATTATTTATGCAAATATTTAATGATGTCAAATGGGTTAAGAACATGATACAGAAATAAAGTACTAATTTATCTGGCCTTTCACGAGTAAGTAAAAAATTCCTATCCAAAGAAGATTGTTTTTATTCAAGGTGAGGTCAGTAGAGAGAGAAGTTTTTTACGTTTTTAGCCTTTCTTTCCCTTTCTTCTTTGGAAGATCTCTGTTATATACCAGATTATTAAAACCTTGGATTTCTTAAGGTGAAGTCCTAAGTCTTCCTCACAACCTATACATGGTTTCTAAACTATTTCATCACTACACATGGCTTTAGTGATAACCTGTATGCCAATTACTACCAAATTCATGTCTCTTAGGCAGACCATTCTCTGAAGATCCAAGTGTCCAACTGTGTATCTCACAATTGTTCTTAAATGTCGCAGGGGCACTTGAAGCTCAAAAGGTCCAAAATCTCACAACGATATCACTCAACAGGGTCCTCTCTAGGTTCTGCTAGCCCAGGGGCTGACATCCATATATTATGTCTCCTTGATTCTTCCCTCTTTGACCCACCGTACCCAATCCAGAACCCAGTCCTATTGATTTTACCTTTTAAAAATCTCTGATAATCCCACTTCTCTTATTTCTGTCAAACAGCCATCATATCTCATCCCAGCTACTGGAATTTTTTTAAAATTCTTATTTCACTTTATAACAGAATCAACAATCTGTCAAAATACCCTTAGTGGCTTCTCATTATTTAAAAGCATTTACATTAGTTGTTTTCTGCCTATTTCTCCTTATTATACTTTCTCTCCCTCTTTTTTTTTCCTGTGGTTCAGCCTCATATTTTAAGCTCTGTAAAATTTTCAAGCTTCCTGCAGCCCAATATCTTTTACATATGCTTGTAATATTTTTCAATTCCATTCATACCTATGTAACCTCTACTCATCTTTCAGATGTCAACTTAAGGTGAGAGCAGGGTAGTCTGCTTTGACCATGCATGCTTACCCCCTCCCCCACAATTTAAATTAAGTCACATATCATACTCACTCAAGTCAGAGTAGTTCTTTCTTTCATTATTAGTCCTCACAGTGGGAAGTTTTCACATATTACTATTATTAGTTGCTTAATGTCTACCCTGCTCTTTAGAATGTCTTTTCCAAGTGTGTCAGGATAGTATAATATACCTGTAATTGGGGCAGTCATTTTTTTTTTTTTCCTCTCTTGGTAAAATTGATTAGAGAATATACCTTTTACATGTGTAATAACAGAGTTAAAGTGCACGCAAACTTATGTTATTATTTTCAGTTTTGCATTGAAAGTTCACTTCAGTGCTAACTATAGCAATCACAGTATTTTATTGTGTTTAGCTGTAATGTTACTTGGCACATTGATTATTTTTCTGAATAGTCTAAAATTTTAGATACAATGAAAAAAAAAAAAGAGAGGTGAATTAAAGTTCTTATTATCTTTGCCTGGTTTTTCACTTGTTTTTTTTTTTCCTGGCATAATTTGACCTGTGCAAGAATTCGATTAGTCACAACCTCAATGGTTCACCGATCTAGTTTGTCAGAATGAATGCTTTGTGAATCTTCTTTTTCTGATTTCTACCACAATTTTATGTGGACAGCTATCTGTCAGCATACACTGTTTTAGCAGACCACAACTTTGATTTGCTCTTCAGGTTCTCTTTGAATAAATTTTTACTAATGCTTAAGTATTTCTATTTTATGTTTATTTACTGATGTATGAGTATGTACCCCGTACAGCTTTATATCAGGGAAAAACTCATTTACTTTATTTTCCATTCCCAGCTCAGCATCTAATAATGGTATTTTCTTGTATTAAAATCTGCATATGCAAATTACACATTTAAGTGAGTTTGAAGAAATTAAACTATATTGATTATACCTTTTATTATTTTTTTAAAGATGTATTTTATTGATTTTTGAAAGAGAGAAACAGAGACAGGGAGAGACAGAGAGAATGGGGAGGGCCCAGAGCAGTCTCCATAGTTGACAGCATTAGTTTTCCATATAGTTTCACTCCACAGGTGGGCACGGGGCTACTCAGAGCAGGAACTGGGCGGGGAGCCTCCCACATGGGCCCCGGCAAGAACTGAACTGGGGGCACACCCCAGTTCAGCATAAGGGTCTGCATGACCTGGGGCCGGGATTTGATCCTCAGTCCCTGGGGCTTCAAAGCAAGCGCTTAACCAGCTCAGTCATCCCATCTTTCCCCTGATTGTACCTTTTCTTAGTGCATATATGTTAACTTTCTCTTTTGACATGAATGTACTCTTGGTTTTCATGGAAGCTCTCCCACTTCAGTTGTGTTTTAGATTGTTTATTATACTCTAGTATATACTTTATGATACTATACCAGCAGTACAACCTCAGTTATATCATGCTATTTGAATATGTGCTTTTTTTAACCATTTCTTTCTGCTCTTCTACTTTTGGTAGAACTTCTCAGGATCACTATACGACAGTTTTAGGTATAGTCCTATTATTTGTTCATAGTGTTTATTCAGGAGAGTATATTTGGGCTACAGCTCTGGCCTGTTTCCAGCTCATGGTGGTTGAGAACTTTCTCGATTTTGACTTTGTCTTGTCTTTTCCAGATCAGCCTCGCAGTTTGTTGGTGATACTGAGAAAAATGTGCTAAAATAGCAATGTCCCATAGACCTATAATTTAAGCTACATAAGTAATTTAATGTCTTATAGGAGCCACATGAAAAGGTAATAATAAAATTGAATTAATTTAATATTATATTTAACCCAATAGCCAAATTTTTAGAATACTATATGATCAGTATAAATGTTACTGAGATTTCTAATTATTTTTTTATGCTAAGTCTTTGGAATACTTTACATTTGCAATGTATACCAATTAGAACTAACCAGATTTCAATACTCCATAGCTTCAATACTCAACAAGCAGCTACCCCATCATCTGTGAGCATGTTAGAGGTACAGAATACCAGGCCCTAAATTAGTCCTGCTGGATCAGATACTTTGGTTTAACGTGAACAGTGTAGAACAATTTACAACTTATTTTTGATAGTCCTTTATATATCAGAAGGCAATAAAGCATATTATTCTCAGTAGACCTGTAACAGAAATTTAATGGGATCAAACTAAAAGAAAAAAAAAACACCTGAGAACATGATCTATACTTTAAACACTCTAATGAATTATCTTCTCTCATTTATTTTTTTATTATTGTTTTTGACAGAGAGAGAGAGATATACAGACAGAGAGAGATAGAGAGAGAGAGAGAGAGATACAGAGAGAGGGAGAGAACTGAAGTGGGAGCACTCCTAGTTCATCACATGGGTCCGCACAGGCCAGGGCCAGGACTCGATCCCTGGTCCTTGGCGCTGCAAAATGAACGTTTAACCCACTGAGCCATCCTGCTTTCCCTTTTTATTATTATTATTTTTTTGTTTGTTTTTGACAGAGAGAGAGAGAGAGAGAGAGAGAGAGATCTTTTGAAACAAAACAAATAATTTAAAGTATCTCTTGTATTTTCTCAATGTATCTTTCTCTTGTTTGACCTGGTTTTAGTATGATGTAAAGGAATAATCTAAAAATAATGAATAGATAAGGAGAAAAAGCAGGTAGTACAGCCTGTTTTCTAAGTTAAAATAGAAAAGAGGTTTGCTTAGCAAAATGTCTATTCGAAGTGTTTGTTTTAAAATGGCTTGATTTTGAGAGACTAAGGGAGAGTACTGGAAAGACATATAGTGAGTACTCAATAAATTTTGAATGACTTAGTTATAAAAGACAGAATCATGGCCATCAAATATGCCAATGTTCTAATCCCCTGAACCTGCAAATATGTTAGTGGAATTACTTTTGCATCTAGAAATAAGGTTGTAATCAGCTAATCTTAAAATTGGGAGATGATCTTTTTTTTTTTTTAATTAGATTTTTAAATTTTTATTATTTTTGACAGAGAGAGAGACAGAGAGAGAGAGAGAGAGACAGAGACAGAGAGAAGGGAGAGGGCCCAGGGCAGTCTCCATAGTTGGACATCAATTTTCTACATAGTTTTCATTCCACAGGTGGGTGCAGGGATGCACAACACAGGAACCGGCCAGGGGCCTCCCCCATGGGAGGCATGGCCCCACCCACCCCTCCCCCGCTGTGAACATGGGCACATCCTGGGTAGGAGCCAAACCAGGGGCCTCCTTCATAGAAGTGTTTGCCCCAGTGAGAAGTGAACTGGGAGCACACCCCAGTTCAGCAAGCATATGGGTCAGCACGGGCCAGGGCCAAAACTCAATCCTTGGACCTGGGGGCTGTAAGATGAGTGCTCAACCTGCTGAGCCATCCTGGAGTCCCCACAGAGATGATCTTGAATTATCCAAGTGGGCTCATTGTAATCACCGAGACCTTAAAATTGGAAGAGAGGGGCAGAAGAGGGAACCATAATCATCTAATGTGAGGACTTATATGCTATGCTATTTTATTTCATTTTATTTTATTTATTTTTTATTTTTTTTATTGCTCTTGACGAGAGAGAGAGAGAGAGAGAGAGAGAGAGAGAGAGAGAGAGATAGATACAGAGAGATACAGAGACACAGAGAGAACTGAACTGGGGGAACTTCCCAGCTCAGCACATGGGTCTACACGGGCCGGGGCCAGGATTCGATCCTCGGTCCCTGGCATTGCAAAGTGAGCGCTTAACCCACTGAGCCATCCCGGCTTCCCCAGCTATGCTATTTTAAAGATGGGGAAAAGTGGCCTACAGTGGGTTCTAGAAGCTGGGCAAGACAGGGGAAGAGCTTCCATGAAGCCTCCAGAAATCTTACAACACCTTGATTTTATTCCAGTGAGGCCAATATCAAACTTCTATCTTATAGATTGCTAAGACAGTACATTTTTATTGTCAGGAAATCTGTGGTAATTTGTTAACAGCAGCAGCAGGAAACTAACACGTTAGTTCTTAAATAGAAACATAACATACTCTGATCTGGCCATGGTTCTAAGTACTCTACTAAACGCTTCTTTGGAAAGTCACCAATTACCTCCATCCTATTTAAACCCTTTGCACATCTCACAGTCTTCACTTTACTTCCACTTCTAAGAAGCATTTAACATAGTTAACTGTTCCCCCTTTCTGTCTTCAGCACACTTGTTTTCTTTGCCTAGCAGTTCACTGTTTTCTGTGTAGCTCTTAGATCTCTATTTCTTGGTCTCCTTTACAGTTCATTCTGGTCCATCTCAATTTCTGTCTCTTCTTCATCTAAGAGCCCCCATCTGTATTAGCTGCTGTTTGTGTCACTCTGTCTAGATCAAACTTGTCCAACCTGTGGTCCATGGACTGCATGCAGTCCAGGATGGGTTTGGATGCGGCCCAACACAAATTCATAAACTTTCTTAAAACATCATGGTATTTTTTTTTTTGCAATTTTTTTTGCATTTTTTTTAGCTTATCAGCTATCGTTAGTGTGAATGTATTTTATGTGTGTCCTGAGACAATTCTTCTTCTTCCAGTGTGGCCCAGAGAAGCCAAAAGGTTGGACACCTCAGTCTAAATATCATACATATTTGTGTCTTCAGTGTAGACCTCCCTTCTGAACTCTAGCCATAAAACCATTGAATCTCCTTTACTTTATCTCAAAGTTTCTTCAACTCAACATGTTCCAGACTGAACTCTTAACTTTCCTGTGCACATGACACCATTTCCCCCATCCTTCTACTCATATAATCCCAAGTATTACTACAGCCTGGTAATGTTACTTTTTAGATATATCACCAATTATTCCTTTTCAGTCACCCCAAGACCCGTTCTCACCTGCACTACTGCATTCACTCTGGATTGTGTTCATTCTATTTCTTAGCCAGTCATTTTCAAAGATAAATCTCACCAGGACTCACCCCTGTATAAAAGATGTTATTGACTTTAAGATCAAAGCATAACTCTTACAGTACCATGCACTATTCCGGATTGCTAATATGTTACCCCTCGTCTGGCAAGTGAAGTACCCTCTTCTCAATGTCTGTCGAGCACAATTTTAGACTACCAGGGTGCCCAACCTTTTGGCATCCCTGGGCAAACATTGGACAAAGAAGAATTGTCTTAGGCTACCCATAAAATACACTAACTAACTAAAGCTGATAAGCTAAAATTAAAATTGCAAAAATATTCTCATAATGTTTTATGAATGTTTAGAAATTTGTGTTGGGCTGTATTCAAAGCCGTCCTGGGCCACAGATAGGACAAGCTAGGCTACATCATAATTTTTTACTTAAGGCCATAAATATTACGAATGGTGACCTCAAAAACATAAAGGATAACCAATATGGAATGAAGATCTCCAAGTTTTTCTTTTTTAATTTTCTCCTCCGGTATCGTCGTAAATTGTGTGTTCTTGTTTGTTTGCTTGTTTGCTTGTTTGGATTGGTTAAGAAAATGTAGATAGGATTGACCTTGAATGGAATGGGTGGAAGGTCGATATAGGCTCAAGTCATGTTTGAAATGCAGACAGATTTGATTTCCCTTGAGATAATGTTAAATAATGTAAGATTGTTTCTTTATGCATATACATTTTGCATATGTCCCACAGTTAAATTGATATCACTTTTATTGATGGCAATTGATAATTTAATTGAATCCCAAATATCAGCTGGTTTTGCATTCTCTGTCTGGTTGAGTTGTTAATGTAGTGCTGTACCTATGACATTGCAAAAGCCTCATTAGTTAAATCACTTGTCACACATACCATCAATTAGAAATTCAGTGGAAAGAACATTTTCCTATCTATTGCAGGTTCATGTGAGAGATTATAACATTTTTTTCAAAGATTTCAGCTGTGTTTGTGCGATCAATTCTTAACATTATTAAGCTCCCATAATATTGCAAGCATTTTATTTTATAGCCCCTCATTTAATGCTCACCGAATCTCTGCTGGTATTTAGTATTCATCTTTATTGATTCATTATAACTTAGAAGGGTTCAGCTAACTAGTGAACAAAACCCTTGGGATTTGAATAGAGCTCTTCAGTTTCTAATGTCTGTACTCTTTCTTCAATATCTGTGTGGTTCCCAAACAGCAGTATTAGCATCACTTGGGAACTTGTTAGAAACACAAATTCTTAGGCTGCACGCCAGACTTAATCAGGAACTCTCAGAAGCTCAGTAGTAGGTGTTTTCATAAGCCTTCCAGGTAATTCTGATTGACACTAACTACTGAAAACCAAATTGTTACACCTCTTATAATCCTTATATATGACAAGCACCTAACGTACTTCTTATTTTTCTTTAACTCACTAAATTTGGCCACTAAAGCAGATTGAGGAATAATTCAATATTCTATTCCCTGTACCAAGCAAGAGATAACAGAGTTAAAAATTAGTGTCTCCAATTATATTTAGGATAGCATATAATTAAAAGGTTCAGATGTCTAAAATGTAATTGAATGTTTTTGTTGTTAACTGTATTTAACTTCAATATCCTGTGCTGAATTTTTTAAATTTTATTTTATTATGAAGGCCTAATGATCTCTAAATCCCAGATTGAACAGCTAAGCAACAGAAACTTGTAACACGTTTATACTTGGGGGAGAATTCTTTTGCTTTCTGTGTGGGAGTAGAGCAGTTCTTGTTACAACTCAGTGCTTTTCCCACTGGAAAGGAAAAGGTAACACTGGAGGCTGTTGGAGCGCATAATGGGAATCAGTAGCTGGTGAAGAAGCTGGTCACCTGTGTTTTTTGGCATGTTGATCATGAATTGATTTGAACATTCTTGCTTCATTATACAAGGAGCCCCGCCCCCACATGGAATTATCTTCTGGAGGGCCAGACTCTCGTGGGACTCCCATGTGCTTTCCCCGCCTAGGTGAGTGTTCTAGGAACCCATCTGCATCCGTGTATGAGCTGGCATTTTTGTGAGACACTGCTTTCAGCTTCAATGAATATTTTTTTGGATACTCTTCTAACACATTTGCCCATTTCATGATGAATGATTGACACAAACAGTGCATGGCATGAGAACACACTTGCCCACACCATGCTGAGTGTTCAGCAGTTTTTGACCTAAAACGGCTTCACTCCTGTGCCCCACCCTCCCTATTCACCCGATCTCCCCCCTAGCAACTTCTGTGTGTTTCCCCAGAAGAAAAAGCCCACATAGGGAAACATTTTGCTGATGTGAAAGAGCGAAACAGAAACAGGAGAAGCACTAAAAGACATCACAATAGACATGTTCAAAAACCATTAGAGCATTGAGAAAAGTGTCTCTAAAGGTATATGACATCAATTACCTATATATATATATATATTTTTTTTAATTCTTTTCTTGTATTGTAGGTTGAAGAGAACTCTCGCTAATGAGGAAATGCATCCTATGTTCTAAAACCAATTCTAAGTGAGCTTTTGGGACACAGTTGGTTTCTATATGGAAATTAACTATATTTGATTCTGGAGAAGACACACTGCTACTCATATTAACTTTCAGTGAGGACATATTTACTATAATTCTCATAGGTGTTGTGGGATTGAGGTAATAGCTGTGCACAGAAGAAATCCTAAATTGTAGCTCTGATTGCTCTGTCTTTGGCCAAAGCTTCGTAATTCAGTTGTGTGACATTCAAAAAAGAGAAGAGAGACATAGGAATTTCAACTCAAAAGATTCATATGAAATGAATCTCATTTAAGTTGCCTAACCCTTAACTACAGTATCTGAAAATATACTTAAGTTTTGTTCTTCTGCATGCTGACCCGGGGATAACAGTGAAAGCTTGGAAGGAGATTTGAGTTGGGCACGTGTGATATATGAGCTGTTCTCATGACTGGACCCAGTATACTCCATGTTGCAACATTGGGTACAGCTTGCTGATAACCACCAGTGCTTAGTAGAATCTTTGTCCGTGAGTATTGGTTTCTCCAGCTTACATAGGAATGTTCCCTGCTCTGCATGTTTGAAGGCTATTACCGGTACGTGCCTTTAAGTAGTTGTGATTTAGAGAGCTACGTCTCAGGCACTATTGTAGTTCAGCATGTGAAACACAGGCAGCTCACCATATGAGGTCAGTTAATATATGTAATTGGGGATCCTTCAAGTTGAATTCTTTGGAGGAAAAGTGGTTTACAAATTGAATGCATTAATAATGAATATCATTTACTCCTTTACTCATGATGTGAAGAATAGAGCGAAGAGATAAATATGCATCTCTAGCTTTTGCACCTGAAGAGATGTTTTCATATCTTAGATAATGAATACTTGTAGCAGGTATTAGCTTGTAACTAAATGTGCGCTTATGTGCTAAGAGACTTCCCCAGAATAGTTTGTCTTCTGACACGCTGAATTGCCCCAGGGTTGGTGGCAGGTTAATAAAATACGTGAGTGTTCAGTACGGAGCTGTTCAGTTATTTATTTCTCTTCTGATAGTGCATGCATGAACTGCCACTGTTTGATGAATCACTGAAGAGAATGGAAGCTGACAAACAACTCTTCCTTTAGCGGCTGGTCACGCTGACAGCATCAATAGAAAAACACATCATGGGTTCTAAAATGCCACATTTTCACCATTTACCCTGAATAAGACATGAAGCTCTTTAAGGAAAGCAGTAGTACGTTATCATTAAGGGCCAGATGACAGAGAGACGCGTGTGCTTTGAACTCTCCCAAGTCATCATTCTTAATTTCTGCTCTCCTTATATGGGAGGCCCACCCACATGGGCTCTGAAGGCAAGGCTGGGATGGTGGCACCTTTTAAAATCCCATTGATAGATTGGTTTTATCAACACCCATCCCAGCTTCTGCCCATTGGGAAAGCCTCCTGCTCTCATTAGGGTCCTGTAATGTCTGAGGCTAACATTGTTCTCATGCAAATAGAATGACACAGAAGATAAGCGCCATGAAAATTCAATTTCCCCTCCGACCATGATTACCCTTTTTCTTTTAGTTATTCCCACTTCAGTCGGCAGGAGGTAATGTGTGCAATCTGCTGGTACTTTTGCAAGATGATTACTCCATTTTAGGAATACATTTTCTGGCTATTGCACTAGGGGATGCATGAACAGGTTCTCTGGTTTTCTACACGTGGACTTGGCTTCAGGCCTTGCCCAGATTTTCCACTATGGATTTTCACTATGGTAAATGCCTGGTTAATAGAACTACTTTCCCTTATTTAGTCATCAATTAACGTCTAGTGAAGTAGAGCCAGTGATTTGTTCATTTATTTTCTGGATAATAAACGTAAAGTGCATCTATCTGCCCCAATCAAAGGATGAAAACTATCAAAGGATGCGTTTCATTTTTCTCTGTGTTCTGTGACCAAACTTAGATATTTAATCAGTGAAAAATTCAGAGTAGCTCATATAAATATATTAAAATTATAAAAGTGTATATGTTAAATAAATCGTATTTTAGAACTGTGGGGAATTCCTGCTTGGGCTGGGCCAAAAACTGGAATTGATGGAGTATATTTCCAATGTTTATACTTATTCCTATACTTTATATTTTAAGGGTTTCCGATCATGGGATAGACATGTAACTCTTTTATAGCTAATGATATATCGTGTTATAGCAATTCTTTGTTTCTTTGATATTACTCTAAACCCCTACTCCCACCCATGTTTTCATTAGGAGTTAGCACTAAGACAAAAAAAAAAGAAAAAGAAAAAGAGAGATTAAAGATAAAAATATAGATTTATCAGAGATAACAGAAATATGTATATATCTCTGTTGACCTCAAACATAGAATATGAGTTACAATTTATCTGATGATGATTATTTTAATAGTGATTGTGAAAAAGCAACTTTACATGGCATACTTTTTGATGCCTTTTATGGAAAGCTTGTTTTAGAAATAAGTAGAAATGTGCTTTTATCACTGATTAGGAAAAGTCTTTTTTACATATGGTAGTATTTTTATGAAAGGAACCAAAAGTTTCAAAAATTTTAATACTTATTTGAAAAATATTGGCACAGTTATTGTCTATAAAGCTTGTCTAGGAATATACTTTTTTCCTTAAAAATTGTGAAGCTGTTTTCATAGAGTGAATATATTTATGATATTCTATTTACATGGTCTTGTGATATTTTCATTGGAATAATGCATTTGATGCATTAACTATGTCTTTTATTACTAAAATACAAGTATACTTATTTCATAAATATATCGCAAAAAGTTGAAGATACCGATACAATAATAAAAAAGAGAGAATTCAAGTTAGTTCTTTACTTGAGTTATTTCAATGTAGAAACTTATATATAAGTTTACAGTTATATATTAGAGCAATACAATTCAGTAATTAGGATAAAACTGTTCAGAATATCTATATGGGACATGCTGTGCAGTTTAGGTATGGATGGTTGCCAATAGGTGATACAGAAAATTACCATTTGAACTACAGTTTTAGTACTGCTACTTCCAGTCAGACACTGAGCATATAATTACCACATACTTGGCATGTAATTACACAAGAGTTACAGTTTATGTTGACCTTGAGAAATACTGATGCTGTAGCTTTAAACTAAAAAGCAGAACTTGAATGAGAAATTCTTTGTTGATTTTGAATGGCTTATCATGTGAGTATGGTCTCCTGATGGATAATTTATTACTATGATAACCACCCCAATTTCCTATGGAATTAGAATATGTGAACTGTTATTAAAACATCCTTTATGACACAATAGTTAACAGGTTACACAGGAAGGAATTTTGGTGGGTTGGACGAAGCTGCTAATTGCAGCCCTTCTTCCCTGTAAGCTTTCTGGCCTGCACATCTAGGAAGAGCCGGTGGAGCATGACCACCTCAAACATCTTGGTCCCAGAGGATCTTACTTGTTTGTTTAGGTGTTGAGCAAAAACACATTGCGATTGTAATAAGCATATGTTTGATACTGGATTTTTGCATCTGCAGCATAGAATTCCATCTTCTAGAAAGTGCAACCTCACCATCATTTTCATGTTGCTTTATTTGCATATGGAGCCAGGACTGTTCAAATCTAGGTTGCATTTGATTATGGTGCACTATTGTTAATGTAATACTAGTGTTACATATTCTCTATGACCGCTCCTCAAGCACTGTTTCAACTCTCTGTTAAGGACAAATGCGTGTACAGTCTTTAAATGATATTAAAAGTTAAAAGATTATAAATTATTAGCTGTAGAGTAGTATACCACCTTTATACACTGTGTATGACATAATGAAAGTATAGTAGTTGAACTTTATTTAGATAGTGATTCCATAGCAATTTACTTTTGTTTTATAAAACAGTGGTCTCTACCTTTTTTGGCACTAGGGGCTGGTTTCATGGAAGATATTTTTTTTCGTGTACCGGGGTAAGGGATGGGGGTATGAGGACAGGTTCTGGATGATTCAAGCACATTACATTTATTGTGCACGTTATCTCTATTATTATTACATTTTAATATATACTGAAACAATTATACAACTCACAAGAATGCAGAGTCAGTGGTAGCCTGAGCTTGTTTTCCTACAACTAAATGTCCCATCTTGGGGGGTAATGGGAGGCAAGACACCTGAAGTGTGTTGCTTATGTCCTGTGTACTCTGTAGTCTCGTTTTGGGTGCTGTCACTGCAGACAACCCTGCTTCACAAAAATAGGATGGTGAAATTGAAGTAGGATTTTCAGTGCTTTTGTGACAATCTCAAGATAGTCCTCCTTGACTTTAACCCAGAACACATAGAGATTAGAAGTTATCTCAAACATACTCTTAAGGTCATCATTATTTGCAATCTCAAACAGTTGATCTAGGACAAACAAAGTCGATTTATCTGGCTTATTCCGAATGGGTCATGGATACATTCCTTCTCAGTTTGGGGTTCTTTTAGGTTGGGAAGTAATTCTCACAGTCTTCTGAGAGCTGAGATAGGTGATCATGTATCAGCTTGGAGAAAGAAAGCTCTGTCTCAGTCTCTTTCAAAATCTCTGCTCATGTTTGAAAATGTCAAAAATCCCAGTGTTCACTTGTTGCCCCCATAATTCCACTTTGGCTTTGAATGCTCCCACTTTATCTATGAACTTAAACACAGTTGTCATTTTATCCGGAAGTGACAAATTGAGTTCGTTGCACAGGTTGGATATGCACACAAGTAAGCAAGTTTTGAGACCCATTTTGTGTCACTGAAATGTACTGCAAGTAATGACTTTTTCTGAAATAAATCTCTGGAATAGCTTTCATAACACAAAAACTCTGGCCAGCGATCTACCTTTAGAGAGCCATCTCACTTCTGTGTATAAGAGAGAATTTGTGTGTTTTGCATCCACCTCCTCACAGAGCTGCATAATCAGACGTGAATTAAGGGTTTTCCTTTAATGTGGGCGATAATTTTAATCACATCCTGCAAAACAGGTGACATTTTTTGACTAGCCAGCATTTCCCTGTGAATGACACGGTGTGTACACTCACATTCAGAAGCAACCTCTTTGACCCAAAAAATGAAACCATAAAGCCATTCAGTTATGTGCATCTACTAACACAGAGTGACCAGTTCAGTTTTCCAGGTATGTAATCATTCAAAGGCTTTAATAGTTCTGCAACTATGGTGTTGGTTGGCAAGAAAAGTATATGACATGTCCTCATCACATACTCCTGAAAAATATATCATGCAAAAATAAGCATTGTTGACTTGTCAACGTTGGTAGACTCGTCAACCTGGACTGAGTACCACAGTGACTCATTCATCCTAACAATTCTGCTTCAATATCCTCTACTATTTCATCAATTTGTCTAGTTATGGAGCTAGCAGAAAGAGACATATGCCACCTATTGAACTTCAGCCTCTCCTAAAAGTTCATGACAAATGTCCTTAGCTGTAGGCAGGATCAGCTCTTCACCAATAATAGAAAAGGGTTTCTTAGCTTTAGCAATGCAGTTCGCCACTAAGCATGATGCTCTCAGTGCAGACACATTTAATGAAGTGGTGGCCTTCAATAATTGCTTTTTTTCTTTGCGATCATTTTTTTTTTCTTTTGGAAAACTCCAAAGGCTGGTCTTTTAATGCAGGGTGCTTGATCTCCATGTGGCCAAGCAGTCTTGAAGGTTTCATGGCTTCATTGGATAGCCGCTCACCACCTATAAAAAGTGGGCTTGGAGAATGTGACTCGCCTGTGGCAATGAACCTGTAATTTAAGTAGGACTCCTGGTATTATTTTTTAAATGCAGCTTTCTTTTTGTTGGCAGTCTTAGATTCTTCTGCTGGCTCTTCATGGGGTCTTTCCCCCTTGTCAAAGAAGCGCTGCAGCGACACTTTTTTTTTTTTTTTTTTACTCCTTTTGACTAGGGTTAGCTTGTGGGCTTACTAAAACTGTTCCTAAAACAAGTGTGCAGTGCGAGAAAAGACATGGAAAGAAGTGATAAACAAAATAATGGGTGGGCCATACATGGACTACAGTAAGTGTGGGATTCAGATGTAAAGCCTGCCACCAGATGCAGCTGTACAATTGGAATACATCAACTCACTTGCCACTATAAAACCTGCCACCAGATGCAGCTTAATTGTCACTTGCCACTTACTGATAGGGTTTTGACATGAGTCTGCAATTGATTTATGATGGTCTCTGTGCAGTCAAACCTCTCTGTTCATGTTCATCTGTATTTGCAGCCACTTCTCAGTGCTAGTATCACCATCTCAGCTCCACCTGAAGCATTAGGTAAGGAGCGCAACCTAGATCCCTTACATGCTCAGTTCACAATAGGGTTTGCGCTTCTAATGCAGCTGCTGATCTGACAGGAGATGGAGCTCATTCTGTAATTCCAGGGACGGGAAGTGGCTGTAAATACAGTCGCTCACTGCTCATCTCCTGCTGGGTGGCCTGGTTCCTAACAGACCACAGACCCATAGGGGTCTGTGGCATGAAGGTTGGGAATCCCTGTTCTAAGTTATTGCCCGAAGGTTCTATTTTTAGGAAATCAGATTTAGAGATAAATTTTAATTTGAAAATGAATAAGTTCACTCTCATTCACTGCCATGTATAGTCTGAAAATATATTTTCTTTTCTTTCTCTCTGTCATGTTTAATAAAACATGCAGTTTCTTTGTGAAGAAGACTATTCCATATAAGTGTAAAATTAGTAACTTTATTTAAGTCATATGCAATGTCATGGTATGAAAATAATGCAGGAACAGAACTGCTTATTGCAAATCAGTTGTACTAGTGCTCTGTTTAAAAAATAATTACTTCCTGAAGATGTAGCTATAGTTGATCACTTTGCAAACTTAATGTGTTAAAGTCTGAGCGTTCAGTTCACAATATTTTAACTTGAGACAGTTACAAACTTTCTTAGATCATAGTTCTCCAGTTTTACAAAGTATAGGACATATGGCAGAACGGCATTCTCTAGAACACATGTAGCTAAAAAGAAAAAAAGAATAAGCTTAAGACTATTATTTTCATACCAGTAATAACAACATGACATATACTTATACTATATTTTATTTTCACAGTTTGAGTTTTGAAGTTGTTGGGAACTTTAAATATATAGTTCCATTTGGAAGATGGATATTAAAATAATGCATGGCTTAGCAAATTTTGACCTTCACATTTAGCTGGCCTCCAGATAGTGAATGAGTAAAGAAGTATTGTGTTAGGAAAAAGCTTCCATTGTCTTCTGCGCTTAATTAAAATAACTTTCAAGCAGACAAACAACAGTGTTTCCACAGGCAAGATCCAAGAAATACCATCTTCCAGATGCCAAGTTTAGTGTCTTAATGAACGCTTGAAACGTTGCTAATGGAAACAGTATACACCTGCCTGTGTGTCTCTCTCTCCCTGATTAAAAGCCATATGTTATAGAACATTAAAAATAATCTTCTTATATGAATTCCATAATTTGTATTGTATAACTGATATGCATTTCCCTTTCTCTCTAATAAGCCTGCAGAGGATTTAAAGCATTGGGTCAGAAGGTGTGTGTGTGTGTGTAGGGGTGGGGCTGGGGTGATTGACACCAATGTTGAGAGACACAAAACTCTGCAATTCAGAATTTGAGTATTACTTTGGAGATTTCGGTAAAGTTATTAAGATTTTGCTTCTTTTGAAGCTCTACATTTTTATATCTCCTAATTTTAATGATCTTCACCAACTTTGAAAATGCATATTATTAAGATATTCTTCTTGTCCTCTAAACCCTCTACAGGAATCAAGAACCCATAGGTAGATTTTACAGCTGTTTCTTCACATTGTATGAAACATCTGCAAATTTCTATGAATGCTTTAAGGTAAAATTCTAACTGATTCTGCCAATACTACTGCTAATGATTCAAGTACCTTACAAAGATCTCAGTAAACTAATGGCATGCATTTTGTTCTGGGGCAATCATTTCACAATGCTGTATATTTTAAAACAATGCCATCACAGAGGTCGGTTAGCCTTTCCTGGTATGTTTCTAGGGGCCTCCTTTCATTGCACCCTGTCATTTCACATTAGAACATTTTATAATCATTTCATGTTCATTGGTTTAATGCCAATTTTCTCACTGCACTGACAGCTCTGTGTTCTTCACTACCTTACACCTATTAAGTAGACATGGCCTGGGGTACCTAATAAGATCTCAAGAAACTAATGATGAGTTTCCCTGGTTAATAATAGTTAACTAAATATAAGGGGTATCCAGAAAAACTCCAGCCATAAATGCCTCTGTTTGCCATAGTGTATGGCTGGATACTTTCCGGACAGCCCTCATGTTTTACTGCTACTTTAAATTAAAAAATCATCTATGTTGTAAACTTCTATCTGGAATAGCCAAAAAGGGTTTCTTTTGAAGGATGGACTGATAGCTTAACAGACATGTGTGTGGATAAATATAGATATATTTGTTTGTACACGGAGTTCTCTTCTTAAAATGTAACATATTTGATTCAAACAGATATTTCATTGATTCCCTACTACACAGAAAAATCTGATAAAGAAGGGCCACTCTAATACAGAAACATAGATAAAATGCCATGTGGATGTCACTGTCCTTTAATATTATTCTATACTTTTGCAATATCACTGGTTGAAACTGGGTAAAAGGTACTGTTTCTTATAACTACATGTGAATCTACAATTGTCTTAAAAAGTTTAATACAAAAGTTTGCATTGGTGTAAATACCTTACCAGATGTGGAAAATGAAAACTAAGGGAACACTTTTATGATTAGCATTATTTTTTTTATTATTTTATTAATAAAAAATACAACAGTCTTTTATTATTTTTTTGGCAGTTGGGATATTTCATGTTTCTAATTTGCACATGTAAATAATTGGGATAGTATAGGAGATATTTTAAGAATCAATATCTGTGAAAACATGCATTTTCTGTATTGCCTGATTCCCAGATTTTTGTAAAATTTAATTGAAATATAGTATGCATACAAAAAAGTTAAAAAAAAATTATAAGTATTCAACCTGATGAATTTTTACAAACTGAGCACATCTATGTAACCAGCACCTAAATTAACAAGTAGATCAAGGAACTTCTGTTCAGATGTTTATTCCATAGATTGAGTATTCTTTTGTCCTCACTTAAGTTTTTTTAAAAATTATCTTATTGTTTGAGAGAAGGTATGAGAGAGACAGAAAGAAAGAGAGAAGGGGGAGGGCCCAGAGGAGTCTTCATAGTTGTACAGCAATAGTTGTGACATAGTTTCATTCCACACAGGTGGATGTGGGACTGCGGGGGGTGGTAACCCAACTGGGGGCCTTCTACATGGGAGGCAAGAACCTTCACCACCATCCCGGCTGTTACTACTTGACGCCACAGTTCAGCATATGGGTTTGCACGGCTGGGTCTGGCACCGGATCCCCAGACCTCACAGTTGCAAAGTAAGTGCTCAACCTGTTGAGGTATCCCAGTATCCCCCAACTTTTCTATTTTGAAAATTTTTAATGTATAGAATCGTTCAAAGAACTGTGTATAAGCAGTCATCACCCTTCATCCAAATGCAGTATTTGTTAATATTTTGCCACAGTGTTTATACATTCACAGACCATTTGGAAGCTACTTATAGATACTCACTTTTCACCCATAAGTGTTCCATCATTTATCTCCAGGAACGAGAATATTCTCTCATATAATTTCAATAAAATTTTTATATTTAGGAAACTTAATGGTCATACAACACCATTATTTAATTAGTTCATATTCAGATATCCCTAATTGTTCCAAAAATATCCATTATAATTTTTGAGAGATCAAATTCATGATCGATCATGTATGGCTTTTAATTATCGTATTTCTTTAGTCTTCCTTTTCCTTATTTTAAAAGTTTTCCAGCATTTAAATTTTTTTTATTTTACAACACAAGTGTTTTAAGGAGTCTAGGCTATTTGTTTCATAGAATAAGGTCTCATGTATATTTTTATCTTTCAGAAAAAGTTGTAAATTTGGACACATTCTATGACATTTAAAGAACTCTTTTTTAAGTAATAAATAGATCAGCTGGTGATAAGGTCATTGGACTTCCAGGTAGAAAATTCTGTGCCCAGATATGTTACAAAATTAATGAACTTGGGTAAGTTTCTTGGTAACATTAGGTGTTAAGTTTGTCATCTTTGGCGTTATTTCACTGGATTTTCTTCTCTTGCTAAAATGGTATTATGTTTATTTAAACATTATATTTAATCATGATACTGTATTTGAAATTAGTATTCTTACCATGAATTAGATAATTACCATATTTTTTGTGTATAGGATGCCCCCATGTATTATAAGACAACCTCTACTTTTCTAACCCAGCATTAAGAAATTAATACATGGGTTACTCCCATATATAAGGTGACCCCTAATTTTTGGTCTAATAATTTTAGGAAAAAAAATCATCATCTACACAGAAAAATACAGTATATCAGTACTTCATCATCTACTACTCTGGGTAGAGTAGCAGTGAGTCCTACCATCTTGTTAGTGTTATACATGGTTACCAAAGAATTTGAGAACATTTTGGATTTCATTGGTGCTACAAAAATTCTTTAAACTTTTCTAATTTAAACTTCTAAGTTGTTTAACATTTTTGGAAGAGCTGGCTGGCCTTATCACCAAGTACACTGTCTTTGTCATGCCCTTCATGGCTTACTTGGGACCTTTTCCTTTTTCCTTGAGTTTCACACAGGACTACTGAAGTGGCAGTTAAATCTGTACAAGTATTATTTTGCTCTGTATTTACTTTAAAAAATATATAAATGCTTTTTTATAGTCTTCAAAAACTAAAATTTTGTGTAATATCAGGCTTTAGGGAAATGTGATAGAGTTGGGTAAAAAATTATTTTTTTCTCTTGTGGAGTATATCAGCATTGTTACATAGTGGATACTTAAAAAAAATGATATATTAGCCCTTGGATCTTCTTACTTCACAATTTTGTCATATTTTTATGGAAGGTCCTGTGCTACATCCATCAGAATTATTGGCATGTGGACCCTTCTACCAAGAAGTATGACATGATATTTCACTGCTGCATTAACTTTATTGTTCCCTGTACAACATTCACATGCCAAAACTCTGAGCTTGTAAACATGGGACTTTTCTTCATCTTGATCAGAGAAATGAAATTTGTAATTCTAATGAGAAAAGGTAATGAACTTAATGCAGAGCCTGGGAAAAGTGTCATGTGCCAATTTCGTACTCATAAGGTTGATTCCAAACATCCCCATTAAGGTATTGATTGTGTCTGTTTAGTAAAACTAAGGCTGCAGTGAACCCCTCAATGGCTTGTTCCATCATGAACCAGGGTCTCCACAACAATCAAACTCGCAAGCGTTTTAGTTATCATAACTCGTGCCTCAAATACACGGAAACTTAATGGCACCACAGCTGTGTAACCAGTATGGTTCTTAACCTTGATGTTAGTCTTGGTCTTAAGAAATCTCCTTATGAGGGGAAGCATCATGACAGTTGGTGTACAGTTCAAAGGAGTCACTGTACAATCTATTTTTTTTCTTAGTGGAGTTATCTGGCCTCCATAGGGAGTATTTGTCTACTTAATTACATTTGCAAAGTTATAGCCTTAAATACCAGCAAGAAGAATAGAAAGTATCAAGTGTGATTTGAAATTTTTCTCAATTTTCTCATTTCCTTCACCCTAGAGAGCCAGACAACGGAGCTATTTGATCTAGCTACATTCCTCCCATTTACTCTCCTACTTATATATTTATATCATAGTATAATTAATTATAATTAATTGTACTTGCTTATCCTCTCATTAGAATGTTCTGTCTTTATAGCAGATATCACCTCATTTACTTATTTATTTTTTTGCCCTAGCACCTAGAATGTGTGGAATCCATAGTAGGAAATATAAAACATACCAATTGTCTGCTCCATCAGAGAGTGATTTCATGATTGAATGAACAAACCAGTCCAATTTCGTCCTCACTGAGGATTTCCCTTTGCTTCCTGTCCCAGGGAATCCTGCCTATGTCATTTTACACTTCAGGGAAGGACCAGATTGGTGTGGAGTGGACAAACTTGCCTGTCTCCACCTTCTTTTATCTGTGGGAATATTTGTTCCCAGGTTTAGATAACTGTTTTGGTCCAAAGGTTGTTTTTCTCTTTAAGGGCTATCGGGTTAATGGGGAGCAACCGTGAGTTCAATCCCGGTATTTAAAGGCGAAGGAAGAGCACAGAATAAGGATTTCCTCCTCCTATAATGCTTTGGTTCTGTCTGTGCATATGCAAATGGAAAGTGGTCAGATTCCAGTTTCTAAATATACATGAATATATAAAATATAATGTCTGTGTTCTTTGAGCTTACGAATGAGTCATTAGGGTATGTTACAGGTAAAGTGTACCTTTAACATTCTGTTAGTTTAAAAACTTTATTTGGCTACTAGGATATTTTTGGTTGTTGTTTAATGGGATGTTCCAGATACATGTGACCAAAATAGCCCTCTCTTCTATTTGTTTAACTATTTTTGTCTTCACATTTGTCAAGCTGTATTTACCATACAGAAGCTGTAATTTAAAATGAATTAAAAAGAGAGAATAAGACTCCTGACTTGCCAGGTTGTTTGTAAATTAATTTTACTTGGTATCAGAACTGGATGTAGCCTGCCCAGGATAATGTTTAATTCATGTTAATAAAAATGTTATATGAAAGATAGAATGCAAGTATACGAGTATACAGTAAGTTTTTGAATATTATGTCTGAACCGTACTTTAGTACTTGTAAATCAATCCTATTTATTTGTACCGTTTCAGTGAAAATTTTTCTTTGTCTCTAGACTGAGTCCTTGAAGTACAAACCTGCTTTAGTAATAATGGCCTAGATGATCACCTTCTTTCCTGTTGTTCTTTAAATTATTATTTTAAAAACAAAGGTTACTCTGTGAAGGTGTTCATTAGTTACAAGGGTTTCAAAAGGTTGGAAGCAGACACGGTTCTCTTTAGAGAGGACTAGAGCTGGGCCGGGGCCTTCCCACTGTGGTTTTCCCAGAGACTCGGGGGTCTGACAGCAATGGGCTTCCTGTAACTGCTTTCATCCTTTGTACCTAACTCTGGTCTGGTAAGAGAGCAACACATCATTCTCCCAGACTGTCACCAGGGAAGCTTCATAAATCAGCACGTGAGTCTTCCAGCTTGATCCTTTAGTCAGCTCCTTCCCTCCAGAGTTGACCCCTGTCACCTTTTAAAGAGTGTACATTCTCCGTCACCTTACTGAACCCTACATTCTCTTTATCCACTCTCATCCTTTTTCTAGGTGGTACGATCTGGGTGACTACCCAGATATTGTTAAATCACTCTCCTTATGAACTAGATAGTTATTTTATTGATGGTTAAAAACTGGCAATGTCCTTTTAGTCCTTGGAAAACCAATCCAAAATGTGTTTCTTTTGTAAAAGAAAATAAGCATGAAAGTGTATGAATACAGACCCAAGTACATGGATTGTAATCACTAATAAAATATGGCTCTTTGTAGTTTTATAGCATAGCTAATACTGCAGAGCTTTTTTTTTTTTTTAATTATAAGAATCCTTGGGAATCTGTGAGTTAGGGAAAAGGGTTTTGAACATAGCCAGACTATAAGTATCACCATTCAGTACATAAACATTTGCTTTATATTCCCAGTATGCATCTTCTCTTGATATACATATAGCACTTTACTCGAAAGCCAAAACTGAATCAACAGCACCGTTAACTGGTATTACTGTGTCCTAATATAGTTCGTGTATAAAAAGCACTGGAGAGCCCCTTAGCTTTTAGAGGTGGGTGATGAAAGGCATTTATAAAAATTTGGTGAGTCAAAATTGACAAGAGCAGAAATTTAATGGCTCTTCAATGTTTGGATATTGATGATATTAAAAATAAAATCATTCATCTACCGTGGAGATTTTCCGTGCCCCTCCCAAATGCGTGCTGTAAATCTTATTTTGAATTTGGGTGAAGCAAATGAGGACCGCAAGGTGTTTGTAATTGGGGATATTAAGTGCACAATATGAGTAGAGGGTGCTGAAAAGGGACAGGAAAAGTCACTTTCTTATTGATTGGACTGTGGTGGGATAAATGTGTGGCTTCTGCCCTTAATGGAAGCTGATTGTTCGGGGATGTGCCAGTGAGACTGGTCGATTCCTGAGCTGTTGTTTACTGGGAAGGACAATATCAATTTTCCAGAGGGGTGATTGGTGGGGTGTCAAGCTGTCACCCATTTCTTCTCATCACTGACAGACAGCCCGGTGACAATGACCAGCGATGGGACATTGCCTGCATTGGCGTATACACTGGAGGATATAGCTGGCAAACAAAAAGGAAAAAAAAAAAAAAGAGGAAAGCACTCCTGTAAAAATGATACCAATCAGCAATGTCAGGCCTGGTTTCCTATATGATGTCTGAATAACGGCCAGAATCCATGGCCATCCTGCCCATGGAATGTGGAGGCTGCTTCATCATACTCAGAGAATTAATTTTGAACAATTTTGGCATTTTTTCCAATTGGAGAGTTAATACCAGGACACAAATATTTTCTCTTATTATTTTTTTTTTAAGATTTATTTTATTGATTTTAACAGAGAGAAACAGAGACAGAGAGAAGGGGGAGGGCCCAGAGCAGTCTCCATAGTTGACAGCATTAGTTTTTCATATAGTTTCACTCCACAGGTGGGTACAGGGCTGTGCAGGGCAGGAACTGGGCCAGGAGCCCAGTTCTCGGCAAGAGCTGAACTGGGGCACACCCCAGCTCAGCATGTGGGTCCATGTGGGCCAGGGCCGGGATTCGATCCTTGTTCCCCAGGGCTTCAAAGCAAGCGCTTAACCCGCTAAGCCATCCCAGCTTTCCCACTCTCTTAATTTTTTCCAATTAAAATAGGCTTTGGAGAATTCAAATGGGCTTGAAAGTAGATTTCTTTTATCCTTTGCAGTCATGATTACATTTGTATCGTATGTTTCCTCATAAGTTAACTTGTGAGACTTTTTCCTCTTGGGCTGTTGTTACGCACCCATGTCCAAGAGCACAACTAATGAAGTACATTGAATGGGTATCAGAATGAGACATTAAATTCCATCATTTTAGCAGAAACGCATCTTTTAAATTGTGGCATATGCTTAGGCAGGGTGTGTAATACATCTACATATCTACCAGATTTTCTATAAAGGTTTATCCGTCAATCACATGTTTTCCATTTTTTTCTGAGCTATTGTTTATTAACTTTAAACATTTAAAGAAAAAGAGCAGTATTTCCAATAACTACTTTCAGTTGTAGAGAAACCAGTGCCTAAATTAGTCAAGCTACCTGGAGCATCAGATTTGTAAGTTTGTTGTGTTTCTCAGCAAGAGACTTTTCTTTGTGTTTCTTTGTAAATTCCATTTATTTAATTCATTGCATTCAGCTGAATCATTTCATAGGTTTACTATGCATCATTCTGCTGTTTGTTTGGTTTATTTTTTAAGAAAAATCCACAGTGAATATAGTTTTACATACTCGAACTTAACGTGTATTTGTTTTATAGAAATTAGATACCTTTCTCCACTCCAAATTTTTCTCATATCAAAAATGAACATATATATGCATACATAGATTGAAGAGTTTTTACTGATTTCCAACAAGAAGGATAGACTGAGAATACTTGCCAGGCTGCTACTCAGTTACCTCATGAGGTTGCTTTCCACAGAATTGTTCACGGTAGGAATGAAAATAATTGGACATATGATATCTGGTTTTCTACCGTCTGTATGCTATTCATGACTTACATCAGATATATTTCTTCTTTGTGAGTAATGTTTTATTAAATACCACTTATACATTTTTGAAAGGAATACATTTTGTTATAGAATTTGGCAAACATTAGAAGTTGCAAATAATGAAACAAAAATCACTTCGCTGTTAGAGGAAAATATTGTTCATATTTTTATATCTTTGTGTGTATGTCCTTTTAAGTATTTTCAGTGAGGCTGTTTTTGAGCTTGGCAAATATATAAGTCTGTGATTTTGTTGGTGTCCTTTTATTTTTAAGTAAATAAGTTATTATACTACCAAGCCATTATATATGGAAATTATATCTGATTGGACTTGTCAGATGCCATACAAACGTTATCATTAATTTTCGCATCTAAACCATAGGCTAATTGATTTTCCATTGCACTCATTAAAAATAGATACTTAGCTTTTCAGAAGATTGTTTCAGAAAACCTAGGCAGGCCCAGGTCCTCTGGGATGCCATCAAGTGACCATTCCATCAGGCCTAGAATAGTGACCCTCCTCCTTGTCAGAACTGAAGTATTTATCCCAGTTCCCAGCAGATAAACATTTGCAAGGCAAATAATAAATTAGCCATTAATCAGAAGAATGTTTGCATTGATGAACTCTGAATGGAGTGCAGATGTCAGGTAGATAGACAAGGTAAATCAACAAAGCAGAATCAATTCTTAAGAAAAGCCTCCCGTAATTTAGAAAGCACTGGTCCATATATTTAAAGACTCTAGAAGTTAAGAACATTCTGTAAAAGAAGAAAAGCTACTGAGATAAAAGTGTGGGTACATTTTAAAAATAGATAGCACATTAACAATTTCTATATAGTATTTAAACCTCCAATATAGTCACAGTTTATTTAGAATTTTTAAAAATGACTGTCAAATTTACTTTGAAAAGCGTAAGGAGGCACTCATATTTCATAGATAGTTTTCATGTCATAATTCTTTATTTTTTTTTAAATAAAATTTTTATTTTTTATTTATTTTTTTTCTTTTTTAATTGTTAAATTTATTGGGGTGACATTGGTTGGTAAAAGTTACGTAAGTTCCAGGTGTACAACTCTACATTACATCATCTATGTATGGCATTATGAATTTAAAAAAATAGAAAGTATATTGTGTTAAAAAGGAGAAGTGACCTTGATAATTGACTGTTATCGTTTTTTCCTAATTGTGTTTCACCCTTCATAGGCAAGCATGTGATGTAAAGACTCAGATTTGGAGTCTGAGATCCTTTGCTTGGTGCTATAAAAACCATATGACCTTGGGTAAATTCCTTAACTTTTTATGATCCCCAACTTCCTCATTTGTAAAGTACCGTAAGGATAATAATGCCAAAGACTGTTCATAAGCAATGTAATAATGAAACAGACATATATACATATATATAATGCCTGATAGGGGCCTAGTATGTTAATATTTTTCATAGAAGACATGTGTCTGTTATATAATTTATTTCAAGCACTATTTATATTTAATAATTAAAAATGTAATCAGTTAGCAATGTGTATTTTGTTTCTAAAGGTATTATATCTAAAGGGATTAAATGGCCCATTGGTTCTAAAGAGGCAATGTTATCTCCCCTAATTCTCTTGAGGTTCAAAACTACAACCTTTGTTTTCTTAGAATTGACCATAAAGGAAATCGTTCTTGATTTCAGACACCTACCATCTGGCATACTCTGTCTTCTCACTGTGAAATACAATGCCTTCGGCATCCTCAAAGTTAAATGTGTGATGTATCTTGGACTTTCCATGTGTTTGTCATTCATTTATTTACCCACTAGTAAAGAAAAGAATGAAAGTAAACAGGAAAACTATAATCCTCACTTACAGCTTTTCTAACTTCCTTTCTCAGGTTACTCATATTTTTTTTCTTGAGTAGAAGTCTAGGTTTCCTAGATGATGTAGTTTAGAAAGTAACAATACCGTTTAAGCAAGACATTAATTGGGCCGTGAGTATCCCATCCCCATAGCTTAACTTCACCAAGAAAATCCTAATCATAAATTTTAAATGAAGACTTACAGTGTAGATTAGCATTATCATAAGCCTAGGGAACAATTAAAATGTTTTCAAATTTTAGAATATACCAATTACTCTTGCAGAAGAAAAAGAGATATTTTTACACAACCCAAAAACTTTTAAGACTAACCCTCACTAATAAATTTAAATTGTAAAGCATTCCAACCAACACATTTTAACTTTGTCTCCAACACTATTTTCTGCTCGTTAATTTTTTTTAAATTTATTTCATTGTTTGAGAGAAGGTGGGGGAGACAGAGAGAGAGAGAGAGAGAGAGAGAGAGAGAGAGAGAGAAGAGGGAGGGCCCAGAGCAGTTTCCGTTGTTGTACATCATTAGTTGTGACATGGTTTCATTCCACACAGGTGGATGTGGGGCAGGAAATGAATGAGGGGCCTCCCACATGGGAGGCAAGAACCCTCATTCCTGAGCCATCCCAGTGGTTGGATACCAGTTGCGCCGAAGTTCAGCATATGGATTTGCATGGGCCAGGCCAGCAATAGAGTTAGACCTCAAAATTGTGTGGCAAATGCTCAACTGCATCCACTGCTTTTTAACATTTTTCATTTTTATTTATTCTTGTGGACCTTCTCTTGCTTCATTTCACCTTTATCTTTCAGTCTTTGAAAATATAAATTTAACCTGAATTGTAAAAAAAATATGGAATGATTGCATATAAATTATTTCTGTTTCCCTCTTGTTTACATCAAGATTTCTCAAATCTTTATTCAACATTTTCTCTTTGCTTTCCAACTTGACATTCATTCTGAGAATAACCTGTCTAGTTATCTTTATGGTTTTCATTACTCCTATTCTATACCTAATATATATCCATTCTGTCTGTTTCATTCTTCTTTTAAATACAAACATACCCATTTCTCTTCTACCTCAAAACACAAGACCATAGAGGTAATTAGAAAAATCCTATAGGATCATAAAGAAAATAAATTACACTTAGTTTTGGAAATTAAGAAAGCATCATAAAGGCAGTGACCATTGAAGGTATCATTAATTACTAATATGTTAAAGATAAACACCCTAATTGTCATGAAGTCATTTTTCCTAGGACCTACTTTTAATAGCTACAGCTTACGATGAGTCACATAATTAGTGCTTAGAATTTTCAACTCATCTGTTTTTCCAACAACCTGGTTAGATGTGTTTTGTTTCTGTTCCCATTATGAAGATGTGGAAACTGAGTAAAAAGAGATCAGATGGCTTGCCTGAGGCCATACATCTAGTAGTAATTGTTAGAGCCAGAGTGTGCACTTAGTTGGTTCTAAAGTGTATTTCTGACCACTGTACTTCCTGCATCTCCACACAGTATTATTCACTATAAAGCTGTTAGCTTTATAAGCCCTCAAATCTATTTTGAGAATTACAGTAGACTCTCAGTGAACTGAACTCAAACAGCCAGCAGTCTTAAGCAACTGTCACCAAAAAACTTTGATTTTTGCCAGTTGTTTGAATGTTTTGCGTGCTGCTTGAGAGTTTTGTGTGTTGCTTGAGAGTGCTGGGTACATTTGCATGTTATCTGCCAATCTCTATTGGAGCCAGTGAAGTGAAAGTCTACTGTAGTTGTTTCTTTGTCTGTGGTCTGTGGAGCATCTAGAGGTAGCATGAGATAGGAATAGAGGTGTAGCTTGTAGCTATTATAGAGGTTCTTCCATTCTAGACTAAAGAATCCTGAATTAATTTAATTGGTGTGCAATGAAGAGTGATCAAAATTTTTTTAAATAAATTGATAGTGTTAGAGCTACACATCAGCAAATATAGAATAAATTAAAACAGGAAACATTGACCAAATGGATAATCATTTGGACACTCTTACAACCCTGTGGGTGAGGAACCATGAAACATAGACCCAGAAGGTTACAGTGCTATGAAAAGGAGACATATTTGTGAGAGTGCCCTAGGAGAGTTTATAGGATTTTCAAGCTGGAATAATCATGAATGGCCAGGATGGAGAGAGATGATTGTAAGAGATTAAATCTGTGACTGAGAAAACTTAGAGGATTCATTAAGGAAAAACTGGAAAAATGGGGATGGGGTGGGGGTGCAGATGGGGATCTGATTTGATTACTACCTGGGTTGGTATGTGCTAACTTGGATACTTTAATGGAAAATTTCTATAACAGTTTGGAATTGTCATTCTGAAAATAGAAAGAAAGATCAGGGGCAGAAAGATACTTTTTTTGGAATCATCTAGGTAAAGGATGTTGAAATCTTTAAGTTGATGGTAACAGTAAAGAATGAAATATAGAAAAAATAAGAGAAAGAAAAGACAGCTGAGGAACTATAGCCTGGTGACACATACATTTAGGTAGCAAATAGCAGAAGCAGGGGGAAGAACTAAGGACAGCACCAAAAGGTTGAATGAGAACTAGAATTTGGGAATCAAACAAAAGAGAGTTACAAAATGCATAACGCTGTTAAATTTCAGACACTACAGAGCTAACTGAGAAAAAAGGTACTTACTTCAAGCAAGCTCTACAAAGACAACTTTCTGTTAGTGATCACTACTGAAGATCTAGAAAAACGATAGACGTAGATTAACTGCTTGATTTTGAATGAGCCACGGAACATATTAATACCCAGTGAAACAAATATGTATGTGACATTTATATGGATGGATTGTCCATCTAAGTACTTTCAGGGTTTATGTGGATAGAAATAATGCCTTCTAGACTATATGCTTATAAACATACAATGTCTAATGTAAATTTTAGGGTTCATAATAGATTTTTTTGAGTAAATGTTCATACGTTTTAAAATTATCCTGGAAGTTAGGGAAGCCAGGATGGCTCAGCAGGTTAAGTGTTCACTTTGCAGCCCCAGGGGACTGAGGATTGAGTCCCAGCCCTGGCCCTTGCTGAGCCATGTACTGAACTGGGATGGGCTTCCCATGTGGGAGGTCCTCAATTTGGTTCTTGTCCCCTGGTTCTGCCCCTGGCTCAAGGGGGCATGCTTCCCATAGGGGAGACCCCCAGCCCAATTCTTGCCCTGCATACCCCACACCCACCAGTGTGGAAGAAAACCATGTTGAAAACTGATGGCATACAACTATGGAGACTGCTCTGGGTCCTCCCTCTTCTTTCTCTCTCTCTCTCTCTCTGTCTATCAAAAACAATAAAAATAAATATTTAAAATTATCATGGAACTCCATAGGCAAATATAACTCAATGTACAATATTTACTTAGAACATACATTCCAAGTGTATATCATTGTCAAGTAGGACTACAGTGCACTTTGTTGTTGTGATTTTTTTTACTTTATGAATTTTATTCTTTATCTCTTTTGTCAGAAATTTGTGGACCTTTCTAGATTCACTTGTATGCTTAAATTTAAAAGAAAATTTAGATTCATAAAATAAGCTGGTTTCTTATTTTTTAGGAATAAACAGCATCATGTTAATACGGGATCCCTCTGGTCCGTTCCTTAGGTCAGAATGAATTTTGGTCCAGCAATATGTGACACCATATAGTGATCAACTGTTATTCAATTTTATCTCATAAAACCTCTGAGTTTAAGAATAAGAATGTGATCAGTAAGTGAAAATGAAAACTTGTCACGCTTCACATGTAGAACAAAACCAACAAAGATGTTAGACTCATTATTCGCAAAGCATATCTTTAAAGTTTTTCTTAAATAACCTCTAGGTAATATGTTTTGTAAATTTATTGTTTGGGGCTAAATAAATATTGGAAAATGCACAAAAGTAATTTACCAGTTGTCAAAAGGTATATAAATTATATCCACTGCTTATTTGTTTACCTCCCCTGCAGTTTTTGTTAAGATTTGGGGTATTTCTCATTAAGTAGAATTGAAAAATACAAAAATGCAGCCAAAAAGTTTTCAGTTTCAATTTTAACAAAATTTGAAGTCGAACACTGCTGAAGATATTTGTTTAATCTAGACAGACATGTGTAAAAGTGTGTTCTTCATCTTGTTCTTTTGTCCTATAAACCTATCTGCTATAAATACAAAATGATATTTACATATTCCATATTATCTTATCTGATAATATGAATTATTTCATATTACCTTATTGTCAGTGGTGGTTTTCATTCTAGCCCATTTTTCTGATTAATGATATATGTTAAAAATTAGACTTACAACTAGTAGGAAAGGAAAGAGAAATATTACATGCCTTAAAAAGACGTTGGGTAAAATAAGAGTTTTTTCCTTCGTGTTTTCCAGTGAATTACCATAAATTACCCTTCCACTCATAAATATGTATGTGTCCATGCAGAATTGCATTTACCATCCCATTCTTTTTTCAGTCCATATATATGTCCTAATTCATTTATCTAGTCAATCTATATTGAGCATGTACTATGTACCTGGTAGTGTTCAGGGACAGAGTAGTAGGTAATTGTGAAAAAAATTGTTCTTATAGAGCAGGGGTGGCCAACTTTTCTGTATATAAGATCTACTTTTTATCTTAAAAGTGTGTCGCGATCGACTTGTTGTCATAGGCGTAGTCTAAGGGGGAAGAAGGGGTCTGAAATGCATACTATGTTTATACACTGTGTTTCAGTATAAAGTGCATTCCAGCGAGGTATGGGTAGATAAGTAAAATATATGTTCAAAACTATTTTTTATTTTTTAAATCACTTATTAAGTTTTCGAGATATAGGCTTATGAAGAAAATAAATTTCCAGACCCAACTTTTGATAGCAGCATTCCGTACATGCGGTACCTAAAAAATTCGATTTTCCGACACTTTTTCAAGATAGATTTTTACTAACTTAAAATGCAATTTAATTTTTTTATCAACTGCAATGTATAAGTTGTTGTACTATTTGTTCATAAATATGAAAAAGTTGTTATAAAAATGCA
>PVKE010009943.1:0-43625 GCA_004027555.1 Craseonycteris thonglongyai | reverse complement strand
TTATACGCCGAAAATACGGTATAAGAACTCTATAAACAAAATTTTAAAAGGGCTTAATATTGTGTAACATTTACTTTGTTCTCTCTAGCTAGAAAGAAGTCTGTAACATTCAGCAATGATTGAGAACTTTTGTTATGTACTTGTTGTGGTAGGCCTATGGGGATACAAGGATTTGGAAAGCAAAGTTCCTCCCCTCAGGGAACTGACAGTCTGGTTGAAGAGAGTAGATGTACACATTTAAAGGTAACTATAATAACACTATTTGGCAATGGTATAGGTACTGAAGTTGTAATTGCTGTATTGGAGTTAAGCCAAGGGAGAGACATTTTCTTAGGCTGATCAGTGAAGTATTCACGGAGGTGGGCCTTGAGCTAAGTGGACCTTGAGGAAGATCGAAGGTGGGGTGGGAGTAGAAGGATAGAGAGCTAGTGGTAAGATCAGTGGAGAGGTTATTTAAAGTATCAGCACCTAAACATTCTGCCCAAATCAACCAACAATATAAAGATAACATTTTAAAAATATTATTCACACTGTGACATGTAATGACAGAGATACAGTATTTAGGATTGTTAGGCTAACAATATTGTAGTATCCAGGATTGTTAGGCAGTTGTTAGCCAAGAGGCTGTTTGTATTTGGAGGAAAAAAATTAAAAATAAGACAAAGCTTTGTTTTTTGTTCTGTTTTAGTAAAGTGAAACTGAGCAAGTCTTAAGGGTCACTTTAAGAAATCTGTGTTTATGCTTGGTTATGTAGAATAAGCACTGATTCTAGGAGTTAGGTTACCTAAGTTCTGTTTCTGACTCTGATACTAATGCATACTGTATTGGATTTTGGACAAGCCAATTTACATTTTTTCTTGGACTCAGTTTTCTCATCTGTATAATGAGGGACTTGAACCAGAAGATCCCCTTATGTTTTTGGCTTCTTAGGTTTTGACTCCCAAGTTTCTCACATTCTTGAAAATATTCTTGAAAAACTTGCACTAGTTTTATACTTGCCATAATTAGGTAGGACAGAAAGGTTTTTGTTTGATGTATAGCACTGAATATACAGATTTATTTATTTTTTTTCCATTTAGTACTGTTTGAAGAAAAGAACCTTAGTTAGGTATACCATAAGAACATTAGATATTATTTTTCTGCTAGTTATACTTGTGGCCAGATATGCAGAGAAAACAGGTTGGTTTGTGACTATCCTAGAGAAGTTGGAGTTAAAATACTAGAAAGTATAATTTTTTAGAAAATATTTTAGTAAAATATTTTTAATTTTATAATAAAAAAAGTTACTCTCAAAATATGAAATCACTGCAAGGATATTATTCATATCAGGCAAGCAAATATACAAACATATTCCATGAAAATATGCTAAAATTCCACCACCACCGCTGTTAACATTTTGGTATATTCCTCCTGATTTTTCCCCCATGTAAATATGTATATTTAACCAAAATGAGGTTTTATACATACTACTTTGTAATCTATTTTACTGAACTATATTATTCATGCCTTTCCATATTAGCAAATAAATATCTTCCATTTTTTTCTAACTTTTTATTTTGAGTACATTTTAGACTTATAGAAAATGTGCAAAAAAAACAAAAATACAAACAGTTCTCTTATACACTCACACCTCTGTCCCCTGATGTTGACATCTTATACATAATGGTAGTGTAATTATTAGGGACAGGAAATTAATATTGATACTAACTAAACTACAGACCTTATTTTAATTTTACCAATTTTCCCATTAATGTTCATTTTTAGTTCTAGGATCTTACCTAGAGAACCAAATAACATTTAGTTGTTTCTCCTTTTTCTCTTCTGGTCTGTAATAATATCTCAGTTTCTCCATAGTCCTTTCCAGTTTGTAACAGTGTCTTGGTCTTTTCTTGTTTTTGATGACTTTGACCCTTGAAGAGTATTGAGCACTTATTTTGTACGCTGTTCCTCAATTTGGGTTTGATATTTTTCTCATGATTGGAATGAAGTTATATATTTCGGCCAAGTATAACACAAAAAATTGGTACCATGTTTTTTTCAGTGTATCATACTAAGGGAATCTTGAAATCAATATTTCTTATTACTCATGGTATTTATCTTAATCACTTGGTTAACGGGCTATCTTCAGGTTTTCTCTACTTACTAGTTACTATCTTTCCCTTTGTAGTTAATAAGTATCTTCAGTGAGATACTTTGAGACTATTTGGCATCCTTTTAAATGGGTGTATGAGTTTTTTTTCTTAATTGCAAAAGTATTGACACTTGTTATATTGTTTGTCTAAGTCAAACAATATAACATTGTTTAAAATAAACTGAAAATTCCTAGACCCTCTCCCCAGATCCTTCCCTCTATGTAATTATAACCACTGTTAACAGTTTGATGTTTCTCCTTCCGGAATCTTATTGTATGCTTATGGAAACATATGTATAGATAGATGTATATGTACATATTTTGAGTTAGAAAAATCAAATGTGTAGAAATGTTTAAAGTGTATATAATTTAGCTTTTATTTTTACAAAAATGAAATTATAATATTTCAAACTTGTTTTTCCAATCTATAGTATTTTATGGCATTCTGACAGTATAGAGTGTTATGGGCATACCTTTATTGACAAATATGTAGGTTGACTTAATTTTTTCACAGTTACAAGTGGCATTATAGTGACCATACTGGAATATATATATCTTTGCACAGGTGGGCAAGTATGGCTAAATGATCCCACAATTTAAAAAAATATTCCCCTATTAAAGGACATTCAGGTTTTTTGTGTTTTGCTGTATAAATAACTTTGTATTAATACATTTATACATTTAATGGGTAGATTGAAAAGCTTTAAAATGATCTTGGGACCCTGGGGATGCAAGACGAGGACTCAACCTGCTAAACTATTCCATCATCCCCGCCATTTTTTTTAAATACTGTCTTTGAATTGTGTTAGTTCCTTTTCAGAAATCAATTGACTATATACTATGTATGTGGATTCATTTTTAAACTCTCTTTTGTTCCATTGATAAATATATCTTAATACTAATACCATACTGTCTCAATTAGTTTGGCTTTACAATAGTCTTTAAATCAGATAGTATCTCTTCTAAGCCCTTTACATTTCCATATTCATTTTAGAATCAGCTTGTCAGTTTCTACCAAAAAAAGCTTGTTAGTGGGAAGCCAGGGTGGCTCAGCAGGTTAAGCATTTGCTTTGCAGTCTGGGGACCAAGGATCAAATTCTGGCCCCGGCCCATGCGGACCCATATACTGAACTGGGGTGTGCTTCCCATGCGGGAGGCCCCCAGTTAAGTTCTCGCCCCCAGTTTGGCCCCTGGCTCAAGGAGGGTGCACCTCTCATGCAGGAGGCCCCCACCCCAGTTCCTGTCCTGTGCGGCCTCCACCAACCTATGTAAAACGAAACCATGTCGAAAATTGGTGATGTACAACTATGGGGACTGCTCTTGGCCCTCCCCCTTCACTGTCTCTCTCTGTCTCTGTCAAAAAACAATAAAATAAATATTTTTTTAAAAAAGCTTATTGGGATTGTATGGAATCTATAGATCATTTTGGGAAGTATAGACATCTTAATATTGAATCATATTATTTTTTTTTAATATTGAATCTTATAATCAATGAACATGATATAGCTCTTCATTTATTTAGATGTTTCAGAAGTTTTTCTCAGTGTTTTGCAGTTTTCAGTGTGGAGGTCTTATACATCTTGTATTAAAACAATACCCAATTTTTTGTTTTTTGATGCAATTATAAGTGATCCTTTTAAATTATTTGTTGCTAGTATATAGAAATATAGGTGATATTTGTATATTGATCTAATATCAAGTGAACTTGCTCAATTCACTTACAGTTCTTATGTCAGTGTTTTTAAATTGATTCCTTAGGATTTTCTTTTTTTTTTTTTAAATATATCTTTATTTATTTATTTTTGACAGAGAGAGAGAGAGAGAGAGAGAGAGAGAGAGAGGTAGAGGTAGAGGTAGAGGTAGAGGTAGAGAGAACTGAACTGGGGGCACTCCCAAGTACAGCATATGGTTCCGCACGGGCCGGGGCCAGGATTCAATCCTTGGTCCCCGGCGCTGCAAAGTGAGCGCTTAACCCACTGAGCCGTCCCGGCTTCCCCTCCTTAGGATTTTCTATGAAGATAATCATAGTGTTTGTGAATAGAGGCAGTTTTGGCACTCATTTATTTTAATATCTCATTAAATGCTGTGGTTCCTTAAACAGTTAAACTTAAATGCTCATCCCCTATAGCTGTTCTTTTTTCCAGATATCTATGGTATGTATGGGCAACCACTTATTTCCAAGGCTTTTTAAAAAAATCATTTACTTTCCTTTTGTGTTGATGAAGGAAAAAATAAGAATATATTATAAATCACTTTCTCTGAAATTACATAATTGTGTCTTTATTGGTGCCCCTAGATTTTTAAAAAGGGACTTGTAACAAGGTTTATTCATTTTCTTTTCTTTCAGTGGTGGGATCAGCAAGTTGATTTTCATATTATTTTCTTGCACCATTTGGCACAATTGGTGCCTGAAATTTATTTTGCTGAAATCAACTCAGACTTGGAAAAGCAGGAGGAAAGTATACAAACATCAATATTCACTCCTCTGGAATGGTACTTATTTGGAGAAGATCCAGATATTTGTTTAGAGAAATTAAAACATAGTGGAGCATTTCAACTCTGTGGGAAGGTTTTCAAAAGTGGAGAGACAACATATTCTTGTAGGTAAGAATTAGAAATTTATAGGATTGGTTATAATTACAGTCTTGGTGTTTTATACCTATTTCATGATGTACCTTTCTTGGTTTGTTACTGTTATAATATATTTATTCTTACTTAATTGGTTTTTATTATGCACTTATAAATCTGTTTTTGTTAGTATACCTTGTTTTTAATATGACTTATACTTAAACCGTTCTCTCACTTTTTCTTTCTGATATCCAAAAATACATAAGTGATAGATTTTTGCCTTATTTATTATGTAGATAATATTCTTCAGATACTCTTATTTGAAGGCATTGGGACCAGGAGTATTTCAGAATTTTTAATACGTCCCCAGCAGAGTCAGGACAGCATCCTAAAATCAAATACAACATTTCTGTAAGAGATCTGAGTATTCACAGCAAGTGGTATAAGTAATCTAGAATCTCATGTAATTTCAGGTCAATTTTTGCCACCAAGTGAGATTTGGTGCCAAAGGATTGTGGACCTATAGAGGTAGTTGGGATTTCATTAGGTAGAAGAGGCCAGTGGTAGGGAAACCGGAAGCAGCTTTAGGCTTTTTGCCCTTTGTGAGAACAGTGGCCTAAACATCATGATAGCACAGAGAACTTTTGTATTGCCTACTGTTGCCTAAAATTTCAACTTTTAGATCTTGGTAGCATTTTCTTTTTCTTCAGTAGAGATAGTTTAAGTTAGGAATATGACTTTTTTAGACTTTAAGTACAGAAAATTCTTTTTTTGCTTCACTGGGTTTGACTGGTTTACATATAGTTAGTTTTTAAGAACATACTGTCTTTGTCCTATCCTTAGGAAAAAGTCAGCTTTTGTATTTTGTGTACTATTTTATTACATAGCAAAGTCAAGTTCATTTATCATCTTAAATATTTTTAGCTGAAGTTCAGTCAGTTTCAACTAAAGCATAGTAGACATTTGTAGAACTAATTTCTACAAAAGTATTATGGTGACATTTTTAATTATCACAACTGGGGCAGTGGTACTGGCATCTGGTGAGTAGAGGCCAGGATTGCTGTTTAAACATCCTACAATGCACAGGACAGTCTCCTCTATGCCCAGCAAATAACTATCTCACTCAAAATGTCAGTACTGCTGATATTTAGAAATCCTGCTCTAAGTAAGTCATAGACCATATAAATTTTAGGCAGTCTATATTTCCTAATAGCTTTTTAAAATTCATTTTTGAAATTTTCCAATTTCATGCCTTCAACTCTTTTAAATAAACTATTTCAAAACTTAATTTTGCACTTTGCACTGATTTATAGCACATTTTCAAATAATGTCGGTTCATTAAATGCCACTTTGTTGTACCATTGATAAGGTGCTATAGGAATTTAACTCTTTTACTTAGCAGGTATTTTTAGCAGGTAAGTGTTGTTAACGGTACAGAAGTCTCTTCACGACATGAATTCGTAGGGAATGGGCTCCAGCAGCTCAGGTTCCTTCCCATTGGTTCTGACAAAGTGTCCTTCCCAGGGTGGAGCAGGCTGGCGCTTCAGCTGGACTCAGGTGCCTTTTTCTTTGGCTTCCTTCCTTTTTTTGATCATTTTCCTTCACACGTTTCAAGAAGCTGTCTCGGCTCTTAGAGTGCTTAATATGCTCAATTTGTACATTAATTCTCTTGGCAAGAATCTTGCCCTTAACTTGCTTGTTCACAACAATGCCAACTGCATGCTGGGTAACATTATAGACTCTTCCAGTTTTGCCATGGTAACATTTGTGAGGCATTCCTTTTTGAACAGTGCCCATTCCCTTGATGTCCACAATATCACCTTTCTTGTAGATTTGCATGTACGTGGCCAAAGGAACAACTCCATGTTTTCTAAAAGGCCTAGAGAACATGTAATGGGTGCCTCTCCTCTTTCCTTTTGTGTTGGTCATTTTGGTGAAATACTGGAAGATGGCGGTTCCGGCCGAAAAGCTTAACTCTTCTTTATATCAGTTGGCATATGGTAAAATTGGTTTAGTTTTGTGTTTTGCTTAAAGTTGCAGCACCTATACATGACATTAAATGAAGAATTACTGTATATTGTTCTTAATGTTTCTCTGAAAATGTTAAATAGAACATTTTTAAACGTTATTAGAGATTAAGAGAGATTGAATTTCATCTATTCAATAACTATTAATTGAATACCTATAATGTATCAGGCACTATTCTAGGAGTGTGGGACATATCAATATATAAAATAAACAGAAATCCCTGCCCTTATGATGCTTACATTCTAATGAATATTGTCTTTCAGCTTAGTTTATTAGTGAACAATCAGTGTTTGTAAGATATAGTTATAAATGGAATAGGGTAAGATGATGGTAGATTTAAAAAAAAAGTTGATTATTTTTCACAAAACTAATTTTGAATTGTAACTTAACAGTTTGAAGTCATGTGCCAGCTCAAAGCAATGAGGATTTGAGACACAAAACCAAATATCCAAATTTATACATGCAAATATGGCTAAAATTATTCAGTTTTTAAAACATTTTCATTTTTAGCTTGTGCACTATACGGGAAACTCATATTGTATTATAGTCATACCTTAAGCATCAGTGGGAGTAATACATTTTGGAGTCTTAAATTTTTTATCTTTTTCAGGGACTGTGCAATTGATCCAACATGTGTACTCTGTATGGACTGCTTCCAGAATAGTGTTCATAAAAATCATCGTTACAAGGTATGAAAATAGTCATAGACTATCTAGATTAGTAGGAAGTTTGTTGGCCATCTAGTTCAAATTCCTGACAAGTACTTGATTTCCTGCTATAATAGCTCTTATATGCGAACCTTTAGCCCTAGTTAAAATTATCATGTGGTAAGACATCTGCTACCTCAGGAGGTAGCCCCTTACAGCCTTTTTGTGGGATATTATCATTTTTAAACAAAAGATATAAAACATGCACAGCTTGAAGAATAACTATAAAGTGAACGCCTGTATAACCATTGCTTAGATCAAGAAATAGACATTGCCAGCTCGCAGAGTTCTCCCATTTATCCCTTCTGGATCACAATCCTTCTCTCATCTCTCTCTTTTTTTTTTTTTAATATATTTTTATTTATTTATTTATTTATTTTTGACACAGAGAGAGAGAGATACAGAGACAGAGACAGAGACAGAGAGAGAACTGAACTGGGGGAGCTCCCAGTTCAGCATATGGTTCCACACGGGCCGGGGCCGGGATACAATCCTCAGTCTCCAGCGCTGCAAAGTGAGCGCTTAACCCACTGAGCCATCCTGGCTTCCCCTCTCATCTCTCTCGATAACCTCTCCCCTATGTTTTGTGATAATGATTTCCTCAATTTTCATTTTAAATTCTCATTCAAATCATATTGAATAGTTTTATCTGCTTTTGAACTTTATATAGGTGGAAGCACTGTATCTTTTTCTTGTTAACTGCTTTCATTCAGCATTATGTATACAGCTGTAACTTGTCCATTGGCCTTATAGTGTTCATAATCCATATTGTCTTTATTCTTTGTGCTGTATATGAAATGAAGATTATTTCCACTTTGGGGCTATTATGAACAATTCTGCTATAAACATTCTTATTTGTGTATTGTGGTACACATCTACAGAAATTTTTCTGGAGCATATATCTGGAACAGAATTGCTGAGTTTTAGGGTATATGAATCTTTAGTCATAATAAACAGATAATGTCAGACTGTTTTTCAAAGTGGTTATACCAATTGATATAGGCTCTCCAGCAGTATATGAGAGTTCCCATTGCTCCATGTTCTTGCAAGTTTTGATGTTGTTAGTCTTTTTAAGGTTAGCCAGTCTGGTACCAGTCTGTATCACATTGTGGTCTTAATTTAATTTTCCTAATTACAAAGGAGTTTGAGGGCTTTTCCTTTTCCTGTCACATTTTTAGACAACCTTATTATTTTGAGCTGAAATGTAATAATATTCCTCAAATAATAGTATTGGTTCTGTACTCTGGGCTGAGATAGACATAATAATTGATGTTTCTTGTCTGTGGCCATACCATCCTGAACATGCCCACTCTTGTCTGATATTTCTCTTTGTACATAAAACATATCTAAAGTTTTATGTAAATTTAAATAATCTCTTGAAGTTATGTAGACCAGTGGTCCCCAGCCGTTTTGGTACCAAAGATGGTTTTGTGGAAGACAAGTTTTTCATGGACCAGGGGAGGGATGGTTTCGGGATGATTCAAGCATATTACATTTATTGTGCACTTTATTTCTATTATTACATTGTAATATGTAATGAAACAACTATACAACTCACCATAATGCAGAATCAATGAGAGCCCTGAGCTTGTTTTTCTGCAACTATATGATCTCATTTGGGGGTGATAGGTGACAGTGACACCAGAATTGTATTGCTTTTGTCCAGTCTACTCCGTAATCTTGTTTTGGTTGCTGTCACTGCAGAAAATCCTGCTTCACAAAGATAGAATGTTGGAAGTGGATGCAGGCTTTTCAGTGATTTTTGTGGCAATCTCAGGATATTCCACCTTGACTTTTAATCCAGAACATATAGAGATTTGAACATACTTCTAAGGCCACCATCATTTGCAATCTCAAGCAGTTGGTCCTCTTCTAGCACAGACAGTCGATTGACCTGTGTTATTCACAAATGGGTCAGAGATCCGTTTCTTCTCAATTTGGGGGTCTTTTATAGTTGGGAAGTAATGCTCAAACTCTTTTGAAAGCTGAGGTAGGTGATCATGCACCAGCTGGGAGAAAGAAGGGCCTGGCTTATTTTCTTTCAAAATCTCTACTAATGTTTGGAACTTGTGAAAATACTATAATTCCAGTTTGGCTTTGAATACAGCCACTTTATCTACCAACTTGAACACAGTTGTTCTCCCCTGAAGTGACAGATTGAGTTTATTGAGCAGGTTGAATACGTCACACAAGCAAATTTTGTCACTGAAATGTGCTGCCAGTATGACTTTTTCTAGAAGAAATCTCTGGAGTGAATCTAATAACTCAGAAACTCTGGCCAGTGATCTCTCTTTAGAAAGCCATCTCACTTCTGTGTATAAGAGAAGATGTGTATACTCTGCATCCATCTCCTCACAGAGCTGCATGAACAGATGTGAGCTTAGGGCATGTACTTTAATGTGGTTGATAATTTTAATCACATCCTGTAAAATGTTTTTAAATTCAGGTGAAACTTCTTGGCTAGCCAGCATTTCTCTGTGGATGACACTGTGTAGACTCAGATTCAGAAGCGACCTCTCTGGCCTGAGTAATGAAACCAGCAAGCTGTCCAATCATGGCAGCTGTTCCGTCTGTGCAGTTAGTGACACAAAATGACCAATTCAGTTTTCCTGATATATAAATACTTGAATTGTTCTCTAGCTGTGATGTTGGTTGGCAACAAAAATGAAGATAACATATCCTCATGTACATCCTCCTGAAAAATATATCGCACAAAAACATGCATTGTTGCGTTGTTGTCAACATTGGTAGATTTGTCAACCTGGATTGTGTACAACACTGACTCATTAATCCTCTCTAATAATTGTGCCTTGATAGCCTCTGCTATTTTATCCCTTTGTCTAGTTATGGTGCTAGCTGAAAGAGGAACACATGCCACCTTTTGAAATGCAGCCTCTTCTAAAAGTTCATGACAGATGTCCTTAGCAGCAGACAGGATCAACTCTTCACCAACAGTAAAGGACTTCTTAGCTTTAGCAATGTGGTTAGCCACTAAGAAAGATGCTCTCAGTACACACGTTTGATGAAGTGGTGGCCCACAATAATTGCTTCTGTTCTTAATGTTCATGTTTTTTTCTTTTGAAAAACTCAAAGATTTGTCTTTTAATGCAGGGTGCTCGGTCTCCATGTGATGAAGCAGTTTTGAGGTTTTTACGGCTTTCTTAGATAGCCAGTTGCCACAAATTATATATAAAGTGGGCTTGGAAAATGTGAATCACCTGTTGTAATGAACCCATAATTTAAGTCAGACTCTTGGTATTTTCTTTTAAATGCAGCTTTCTCTTTGTTGGCACAGTTAATAGTTTCCTGTTGTGTCTTCATTAGGTCCTTCCCTCTTTTCAAAGAAGCTCTCCAGTGACATTTGTTTTGTAATCATTTTGCCTAGGGTAGGTTTGTGCGCTTACCAAAAACTGTGACTGAGACAAGTGTACAGTGCAAGAAAGAGTTACAGACGGAAGTGGTAAATAAAATAATGGGTGGAACACACGTGGACTAAAATAAGTGTCAACTTTTTTTTTCTTGTTAAATTTATTGGGGTGACATTGGTTGGTAAAAATTACATTGTCATGTGTTGCATTATGTGCTCACCACCCAGAGTCAGCTCTCTATTTCCATATCTTTAAGTTTCTTTTCTGGAGAGTTTTTGTTTTTGTTTTTGTTTTTCTGAGTAGCTTTCCTCCTGGGGGTACTCATTGCTGTTGGAGTGTTTTTCTTCTTGGTCATAAGGACTTTTCCCCTGGTAGATATGATGAGGTCTTTCTTTCGCTTCCCAGCTGGTGTCACTGCAGTGTCTTACAGTATTTTCTCTTGGTTATTTGGTCTTCTCACAGTGGTAGACTTCCTAGAAAGTGGGCTTCTTTTCTTTGACTCAATTGCCTTGGTCTCTGTGTGCCTCCTCTTTAGGAGGATATGGTGAGTGATGTTTTCTTCTGCCTCCAAGATCCCATTGCAGTCAGAAGCTGCTATGGCTGTGCTTCACAGTTTTTCTGGATCCCTCTGCTGGCTTCAGTGGGAAGGGTGGGGGTGGTGTTTGTTGGAAAAGGTGCAGGTCTGTTTGCATCATAGGGTAATGGAGACTTCCTGGCTGTAGCTAACTATATGCAGGCACTGGGTGGAATTGGGGGAGGCAAGCCTTGGGAGAGAGTAAGGGGAAGCAGCCAGGTTCTGTTTCCAGAGTTGCTCAGTGTTCCAGCTGTGACCCTACCTAGTTCAGGGCTACTCCATGCTTCAGCTGCTAGCGCACTGCTGCCACACTCTTGCCACCAGCACCTTGGTCGCCAGCATACACTCTGGCTGTTCACTTCTTGCTTGGGCAAGGCCCTATGCTCTTGCCACCAGACCCATGCTCCAGCAGCTGGCTTCGTGTTCTACCTGCTCCTGTTATTCTCTGGCCACCACCAGTGTTACATTCCAGCCTCCCACGCCGCACAATATCTACCCGCACCACACTATGGCAGCTCTACCCATGCTCCTGCCTCTAACCTCACTCTATGGCGGCCATTCCCTGCTTCTGCTGTCTGCCCTGTGCTCCAGCTGCCTGTCTTTCCACTTTTGTTGGTTCTTGGCTTTCAGCCTGCCCAAAGTTATCCTGCATCTCAACCTGTGTTCTCAGGTTTCCGCCTCAGTCTCTCCTCTGCCAGTCTCCAGGTCGGGTTCCGTGGTGTGTCTCTGCACTGCTCCCTTCCCTTCTCTCTCACTAGCCTCTGGCCTTTATGTATGGATCAGTGGGTCTCTCAGCTGAGGCTGTGTTGCTTAGTGATTTCTTGGTTGGATTTTAGTTGTTAAATTTGTTGTTCTTTCCAGGAGAGGTTTCAAGAGCTCCTCTCTCACCACCGTCTTGATGACATCTCCCAAGTGTCAGATTCTGACTTAAAGCCTGCCACCAGATGCAGCTTGTCACTTGCTACTCACTGATAGGTTTTGATTTATCATCTGCAAGCAGTTGATATATTATGGTCTCTGTGCAGTCAAAATTCTCTGCAAATGTTACTCTATTTGCAGCCACTTCCTAGCACTAGCATATTCATCTAAGCTCTACCTCAGAGTCAGGCATTAGAGTCTCATAAGGAGTGTGCAACCTATAATCCCTTACATGTGCAGTTCACAAATGGGTCTGCACTCCTATGAGAATCTAATGGCACCACTGCTCATCTGCCAGGAGATGTAGCTCAGGTGGTAATGTGAGTGATGGGGAGCAGCTATAAATACAGATGAAACTTTACTGACTTCCTTGCCTGCTGCTTACCTCCTACTGTGGGGCCTGGTTCTTAACAGGCCATGGGCCCGTGCGGGGGTTTGAGACTCCTGATGAGTCTACAGTATATCTTCCATAGAGGTAAAAGTGCTCTTCATGTTTTTGCTGGCATCAACATAATTGCTCTATCTCAGGAAATGATGGGCTATAGGTATATAGGTTACAGGTATTATTATTATTATGAACAAGGAAAACAGATTGAGGACCTATTAAATAGTGTGGTTAAAATGTTTTCCCAAGATTTCAAAGTTACCTACTGATGGAATTTACAAGTTTGATCTTTAGTTATATTCCATATTTCCCATTCATCTTCATTAATTATAGTTTTCCTTATGCTAGAAGATTCCAGAAAGAATGCCAGAAGTAGATATAGGAGGAAGTTGTTAATTTCTTCTCATTTTTACTCTAGGAGACTAGTAGGGAGAGATGCTAAAGGCTTAAAATCAGAGTTTTCCAGTACCTCAGATTTAAAAACTCCTAAGCATATGCTTCCCAAACTTAGGGATTTTGTGGGCCAAAACAATTTCAGAAAACTTAGGATTTTCAAATTTTTTTGAAAGATTTATTTTATTATTTTTGACAGAGAAGGCAGAGACAGGGAGATGGGGAGAAGGAGGAAGGCCCAGAGCAGTCTCCATAGTTATGTATCATCAGTTTTTGACATGGTTTCATTCCACACAGGAACTAGTGGGGGCCTCCCACATGGGAGGCACACCCCGGCAAGAACCATACTGGGGACCGCACTCCAATTCAGTATATGGGTCTTCACGGGCCGGGGCCAGGATTTGATCCTCAGACCCCAGTGCTACAAAGTGAATGCTTAACCCACTGAACTATCCCGGCTTCCCCAATTTTCAAATTTTTATTTGGCCAAATCATTTCAATTTTAATTTTTAAAGGGCACATGAATAGCAACCAAAAAATACCTGCCATCTTCAATCATTTTATAAAGTAAAAGACATTTTTATTCCAAGAAAGTAAGACAGTCTCAGAAAAAAGAGCAGTCCCTTAAATTGCATACCTCTAGTTCTATGGAAGAGCTCACCACATTCCTTGCTTTAATGGTATTTCTGTGGAATGGTAAAAACTTGTTTTAATTTTTGAAAATCTCTTCATTAAACTACCTTTAAGTCTTTAAAGGTTACCAGTCTTCATCACCATCACAAAGTACTCTTTTATCGAGAATTCTTATGTTTACCATCTTTAGGTTTTTGTAGAGCTCTTCTTAGTGCTTACATAGCTTACTCAGGAACCTTACATAGCTTACTCATACAACAGTCATCAGAAAGATGGGCTGTTGTATGACTAATAAATTATGTTTATAAACTAAAAAAATATTACCCATGAAAAGTGAGTGTGAAGCGAATGGATCACTTTTGGTGGAAGAATTTTTAAGTTAATAGAATCTTTCTGGAATACCTGTAGTGTGGTGAAATTTTTCAAGAAAAGTGAGGGAATGACTAACAAACACAATTCAGGCAAGTGGTAACCTCTAGGGCAGGTAAGAGGATGGGACTCTGCATGGTCACTCAGGGAGCTTCAGCAGTATTAGTACTCTCTTGGGTTGGATGCTGGGTTCATGTGTGTTCATTTCACTGTTATACTTTATAACTTACCTATACATTGCGTATATTGTTTTGTGTAATAAAACAGATCATAAAAGAAAAAAATGAAGCCCTTAAAAAAGTGGTTGGAGGAGATAAAGGATATGTGTTGCTTCAGAGAAGAAGAGTAATGACAGGGTGCAGACCTACAACTTGGATAATATGTGAACAAAGGACCAATTAAACCAGCATAGCCTAAATTAACTTTTGAGAACAAGAAAATAACCAAGATAAAAATGTGAGCTATTTGTTCAGCTGTGATCTCTAACTTTTCAGTAGTTTATTCTTTAAAAAAACCTATAGGGAAATACTGGGATGGCTCAGCTGGTTGAGTGCTTGTCTTGCAGCCCTGGGGTCCGAGGATCATATCCTGGCCCCTAGCCCGTGTGGACCCATGTGCTGAACTGTGGGGTGCCTCCCATGTGGGAGGCCCCCAGTGGGGGCACGCCTCCCATGTGGGAGGCCCCTGGCCCCGTTCCTGCCCTGCACAGCCCTGCGTCCACCTGTGGAGAGAAACTATATTGAAAACTAAAGACGTACAACTATGGAGACTGCTCTGGGCCCTCCCCCTTCTCTCTCTCTCTCTGTCAAAAACAGTAAAAAGAAATCTTTAAAATATATAGTAAGATAAATAAGGTCTGAGAATCTAATGTATAATATGGTGACTATAGTTGATAAGATTTGATATCATATATATATAATTCAAATTTGTCAAGAGAGTAGAACTTAAATGTTCTCACACTTACAAAAAGGTAAGTATGAAAAACCATGCTATAGTACTGGAAAGAAAACCTACAGTAAACTTGCATTTTTCTCTTCAAACAACAAAAATACCACTGTTAAAGATAAGATTATTTTTGGCATAGATAAATGATTCCTTTATGTTATTAAATGAGAAAAGTGAATTACAAAAGCAAGATATTCATACAATCATCTCCTATAATTGGAAAAAAAATAAAGTTTGCAAATGAAATTTACAGAGTTGTAAAAAGAAAAAGAAAAACTCATGTTATACTTTTAAAGATTTATTTTTATTATTTTTGACAGAGACAGAGAGCGATACAGAGACAAAGAGAAGGGGGAGGACCCAGAACAGTCTCCGTAGTTGTACATCATTGATTTTTTCTACATAGTTTCATTCCACAGGTGGGCACAGGGTGGCACAGGGCAGGAATTGGGCCAGGGTCTCACCCTGGTGAGAACCGAACTGGGGGCACTCCCCAGTTCAGCATATGGGTCTGCATGGGCCGGGGCCGGGATTTGATCGTCAGTCCCTGGGGCTGCAAAGCGAGCGCTTAACCCACCGAGCCATCCTGGCTTTCCCTCATGTTATACTTTTAAAAGAAAAAAGCAAGATATGTAAAATCATGCATTCAATTTTTGATGTTTTAGAACATGTATATGTCATAGTTACCCATAATTTATATTAACTGTTTACCTATTAATGGGGAAGTTATTTGTGTTTCAGGTTTTTTTAAATAGTAAGCAGTGTTGCTATAAGCATCTTTATGTATAAGTCACTTTTCCATACGTAAGATTATTTCTTTAGGATAAGATTCTCAGAAGTTTAATTACTGAGTTAAAAAACATGGACCTTCTAGAGAATAGAAAGATAAGCTACGGATGGGGTGAAAGTCTTTGTAAAACATGTATCTGATAAATGACTGATATCCAAAATATATTAAAGAAAAAATAATCTTAAAACTCAACAATAGGAAAATGAATAGCCCAATTTAAAAAATGGGCAAAAGATCTAAAATAGACACTTCGGGGAAGCTGGGATGGCTCAGTGGGTTGAGCGCTCACTTTGCAGCTCCGGGTACCAAGGATCGAGTCCTGGCCCTGGCCCGTGCGGAACCATGTGCTGAGCTGGGGAATTCCCCCAGTTCAGTTCTCTCTGTCTCTGCCTCTGTCTCTGTCTCTGTCTCTCTCTGTCAAAAATAAATAAATAAAACTTTAAAAAATAAAAAAATAAAATAGACACTTCACCAAGAAGATACATAAATGGCCAATAAGCACTTGAAAACATCATATTTCATTAGGAAATTGCAAATTAAAACAATGGGATACTAGTACATACCTATTAGAATTGGCAGAATCCAAAACACTGATAGCACCAGATGGTAGTGAGGACATATAGCAATAGGAACTCTTAATTATTTCTAGTGGGAATGCAAAATGGTATAGCCACTTTGTAAGACAGTTTGGCAGTTTCTTACAGAAATAAGCATACTGTAGCCATAAAATCTAGCTGTCATATTCCTTGGTATTGCCCAAGTAAACTGAAATCTTGTGTTCACACAGAAAACTGTACAAGAATGTTTATAGCAACTTTATTCATATTTACCAAAACATAAAAGAAGCTGTAATGTCCATCAATAGTTGAATGAATAAACAAACTTTGATACACTGATACGATAGAATATTATTTAGCAATGAAAAGAAATGAGCTACCAAACTACATAAAGACATGGTGGGACCTTACATGCATATTGCAAATTGAAAGAAGCCATTGTGAAGAGACTGTAATATTTTAATTCCAGCTATATGACATTCTGAAAAAGGCAACACTATAGAACCAGCCCAGGACTGCCTCAAATGCAGCCCAATACAAACTTGCAAACTTTCCCATAACATTATGAGATTTATTTGCAGTCCTCCTCCTAGCTCAGCAGACATCACCAGTGTCCGTGCACTCCACATGTGGCCCAGACAACCCCTTTTTTTATTCCAATGCGGCCCTTAACTTGGGAAAGATTCAAAATCAGGCCATTGTCATCAGTTTTTATCTCGATTAGTATATTTTAGATCTTTTAAAAAATTATTTTTATTTATTCATTTATTTTTACAAGAACCCTCAAAGGAAAAATGTTGTAAATAGTCTTTGTTGCTATGGGATATCAAATAGATGAAAATATTTTATACATTTCTTAAGCACTATACAAGTATTATTGTAATGCTTTATTTTTTAAAGATTTATTGTTTGAGAGAAGGATAGCGAGAGAGAAGTAGGGTAGGCCCAGAGCAGTCTTCATAGCTGTACATCATTAGTTGTGACATGGTTTCATTCCACACAGATGGATGTGGGGCCATGTGGGGTGGGGACTGAACTGGGGGCCTACCAAATGGGAGGCGAGAACCTTTGCTGCTGAGCCATCTTGGCAGTTACCAGTTATACCTCAATTCAGCATATGGGGTTTGCATGGACTGAGGCTGGGAATTTAACCCCAGACCTCACAATTGCAAGGGAAGCACTCAACTGCTGAGCTATCCTGGCATCCCTGTTATGATTTTTAAAAGTCCATTTAATCTGAAAATCATATTACTTAGGTATTTTGAGTGTTGTATAGAGTATTTTTACACACTTCACAATTTCTTGATTTCATTAAAACAAAATTTTAAAAGCATTTAAAAATTAGAGAGTTTCAAAATTTTTATCAATTTTGCAGGTCCATTTTTTTGTGATTTTGTATTCAGGTTTTGTTTTTGTTTTCTGTTTTCGCTTGTTTATTTTTGGTTAACTAATCAAAATAGTTTTGGATATATCCAGTCTCTTACTACATTAAAGGAAATTAAGATTGAAGTATTGGGGAGCATTTGTTATTTGAGTCATCTTTATCATTCTTCCTTGTTTTGTAATATGTTTTGAAATCAAGCCAAACTCATTTTTCATCTATCAGATGCATACTTCTACTGGAGGAGGATTTTGTGACTGTGGAGACACAGAAGCATGGAAAACTGGCCCTTTTTGTGTAAATCATGAACCTGGAAGAGCAGACACTACAAAAGGGGTAAGAATATTAGTTTTTGAAAATTGTTAACTATTTTAAGCTTGATAAAATTAGATAGAAATAAATGTTTTGTGTATGGAATAAACTGAATTCCTTTGAGAATCCTTATTTTTATGTTCTAATGTTGAAATGTAACTAGTTTTATTTCAATCTAGAGAAGCTAAGGATTTGATCATTATATTTTTAATTTCTGTAAAAGAGGAATGAATACAATGAAAAGATGAACTTAAAGTACTTGTTAACCAATCAGTTTGATAAGAGTAAACGATATATGTACATCTAAAAGAGCAAACAAAAGTGATTATTGATAGAAGCTGTATGTAATAAATTAGAAAACAGTATAGTTGACACATAAATTTGATAATTGCTTTTCTTAAAGAAAAAGTCAACAAACTGATTATCTACTATACTAGGGCTGTCTGGAATGTATCCAGCCATGCAACCATTCTCATTATAGACAGTGGCTGGATTTTTTCCATACAGCACTTGTACATCCTCATCAAGAAAGAAAGTGAACAAACCCAGATATAGACAATTATAAAGGAGAATGAGGAAATAATCATAGATACAGGAGGAATTAAAGAACTATAAAAGATTCTTTATATGACTTTATACAAATACATTTGAAAGTGGATTATTTTTCCAAAGTTGAACAATCAATAACCATTGAAGAAATTCAGAAAATTGTTACAAGAAAGTACTTCCTAAAAAATGCTATGTTCAAAGAGTTTCACAAAGGAATTTTTGTTTTCAAAACTCAAAGAAAATAGAGTTTTTATACTCTTTAAATTGTTTCAGATAACCCTATAGCAGCGAATAGCCCTAGGGCCCAGATTTTGATATCTTAAGTACAGCCACTCAAGACCACTAGGTCTTATGACCAGTACTCCAGTTCAGGGAATCCCCTTTCTCAGTCTTTGTGACTCTCAAGAATCCCCTTTCTCATTCTTTGTCTTGTAGTCAGTTAGTATTCAGTACATGAGGCATTCACAATCACACCAAGACTACATGTTTCATTTATAAATGTAGTGTTGTGTGATATCTTTTGAAAAATATATGCCCTAGGTGCCATGACGCACCATAAGACATCCTCCTTTAAGGTCCTCGGTTATTGACCAATTCGCTTGACAACCTTATCATAGGAAAGGAACTCGTTTGTTAAGTGAGGAGTGCATGTACCAGTCCCCACTAAAAGAAATCAGGGATTGTTATAAAAAAAACTAGATTCCAGATCTGAGTCAGGAAATAGCTAAGCTTGTAAAGATGGGTTTGTGTTAAAAGGACCTAGGACCCTGCTTGGAAGAGCTTCCGTTGACCTGAGTTGGACAATTGGAACATCAAAAAAATAATACCAAATAATCACTGTAATTGATTGTCTCATATTGAATACATAAAAATCCATGAGTTCCTAATGAAATTCACATGAAGCTAAAATAATTAAATAGTTTGTTGCCATGGTCATGGTTATTATATCAATTCTTTATTGTAAAAATTGTTCATTAAAGGGAAGAAACTTAAGCATTTAGTCTGTCTTTTCAATAGGAATTGTTTCATGGTAAACGAATATTTCCAGTTCAAGATGTAAATCTCTTCTTTCCAGATGAATGCTAATAGAGAAGAGATAATAGGATTAGAAAAATGGACATTTTGCAAACCCTAAGGAGATATATGATTTAGATGAGGATCATTAATGGATGCTAAAATCATTAAGACTTGAGTTGAGGAACAATATTCACATGGTTCTAAATTGTGATCTCATAGATTATTTGTTAGTCAAAAGGTGGAGGGGGGGAATGAAACTTTACAATGGAGGTGCCATATTGTCATTACCTTAAAATAGTCATATTAGCATTGTTAGTAATAGTGAGGTGATGTGACATGATGAGCTTCATATGATGTACAGCGAAGTACATAGTTTACATCAGACTTAAATTTATATAATAGAAGGGAATTTCCTTATCTTAATAGAGCACATCAATGAAAAACTCATAGATAAAATTATACTGGATACTTTCCCCTTAAGATTAGGAATAAGATAAAGATTCTGCTCTTGCCACATCTATTCAGTATTGTATTGGAGGTTCTAGTCAGGGCTGTTAGGCAAGAAAAAGAAATAAAAAGCATTCCTATTGGGAAAGAAGTAAAACCAGCTCAATTTACCAATGACATTATTTTGTATGTAGAAAATCCTGGGGAAGCCAGAATAGCTCAGCAGGTTGAGTGCTCACTTTGCAGCCCTGGGGTCCAAGGATGGAGTCCCAGCTTGTAGCCCGTATGGACCCATATGCTGAACTGGGGTGTGCTTCCCATGTGGGAGGTCCCTAGTTCGGCCCTCTCAGCAGGTGGGGGTGTGCCTCTCATGCAGAAGGTCCCCGGCCCAATTCCTGCCTTGTGCAGCCTCCATCCACCTATGTGGAATGAAACCATATTGAAAATTGATGATGTACCACTATGGAGACTGCTCTGGTCTCTCCTCTTTCTCTCTGTCTCTGTCAAAAACAATAAAATAAATCTTACCCAAAAAAATCCTAAGGAATTTACTAAAATGTTATTAGAACTAATAAACAAGTTTAGCATAATTATAGGGTACAAGATAATTATATAAAAATTATTTGTATTTCTATACATTGTAATGAGCAATCTGAAGATAAAATTAAGGAAAAAAATTTATTTACTGAGTACAAAGAGAATAAAATAGGAATAAATTTTAACAAAAGAATAAAATTTGTATACTAAAAACTATAAAATATTGTTGAAAGAAATTAAAGAAGATCTAAATAAATGGGAAAATATTTCATGTTTCTGGATCAGAAGAGTTTCTGTTGTTAATACAGCAGCCCATTGTGTTTTTTTTCCACCACCACTAAGGAATTAACTCAGTTTTTGCCAATACTGATCAGATGTTCCACAAATTTCTACTGAATTTCTTCTGAATTTTTTGGTCTTAAAGAGCCAATATGTATGTTTCCTTTTCCCTCCTTTGTTTAAAGATTTATTTTTATTGTTTTTGACAGAAAGAGAGAGAGACAGAGAGAGAAGGGGGAGGGCTCAGAGCAGTCTCCATAATTGCATGTCATTGGTTTTCTACATAGTTTCATTCCACAGGTGGGTATGGGGCTGCATAGGGCAGGAACCGGGCTGGGGCCTCCCACATGGGCCCTAGCAAGAACTGAACTGAGAATACACCCCAGTTCAGAAACATGGGTCTACACAGGCCAGGGCCAGGATTCAATCCTTGGACCCTGGGGCTGCATGGATGCACGCTCAACCTGCTGAGCCATCCTGGCATCCCCTTTCTCCTTTATTTGAACAGCTTATTGAGACAAAACTTGCATGAAGAATTCACCCCATTTAAAATGTGCAATTCAGTGCTTTTTTAGTATATTCAGTTGTATAGCTGTCACCACAGTCAATTATAGAATATTTTACACTCCTGAAGAAACATACCCATTAGTAGCCACTCTCCATTTCTTCTAAACTCCCCAGCCTTAGGCAACCACTAATCTAATATCTGTCTATAGATTTGCCTATTCTGGACATTTTATATAATTGGGATCACACAATACTGTATTTTGTGATTGGCTTCTTTCATCTATCATGTTTTCAAGGTTCATCCATGTTGTAGCATGTACTGCATTCCTTTTTATGGCCAAATAATATTCCATTGTATAGATCAAGCTTGTCCGACCCATGGTCCACATTTGGCTCAGGATGGCTTTGAACGCAGCCTAACACAAATTTGTAAACTTTCTTAAAACATTATGAGATTTTTGCAATTTTTTAGCTCATCATATTTACTATTTTTAGTTATCATTAGTGTCAGTGTATTTTATGTGTGTCCCAAGACAATTCTTCCAATGTGGCCCAGGTAAGCCAGAAGATTAGACACCCCTGATATAGAGCATTTGTATATATTTTTTAGCTGATTGGCTTGAATAAGCATTTTATTAAGGAGTTGGTGTTCTGTAATGAAAAGAACTGTTTTTATGGGAGTCAAAAGACCCCAATTTTAGTCCTGTTTCTAGTTTTTATTATAGGCACCTTGACCTTGGATGGGTTCTTTATTCTTTAAATGTCATTAATTCTCTACCTCCTTACAGAGTGATTATAAGGATCAGGCAAAATAAATTGTGAGAAGTTTTTCTAAGTTATAAGGGATAACCAGTAACTCTGATATTATTACAATTTGGATACTCAGAAAGGCAGAGAACATTAATAAGGGAGAACATCACTAAAAGAGGGGCCCCATTGTTCTGCCTCCATTTCTTTCTGTTATCTGTAGCACCAACTTGGCCACAAGGAGTTAAGCTAAAGTGATATGAATAGCAACCTTCTTCAGTCAACTTGTTTCATTCCTAGAGGATGGTGTAATGAATTCATTAAAATAATTATAAATGAATAACATTATCATCCTTATCCATTTATTTGTATACAGTGTTGGTAGTATGTTTTTCTCTACTTTTCTTAACAGAATTTCCGTTGTCCATTGAATGAAGAAGTAATTGCCCAAGCCAGAAAAATATTCCCTTCAGTGATAAACTATATTGTAGAAATGACAATATGGGAAGAGGAAAAAGAACTGCCTCCTGAACTCCAGATAAGGTGGGGAAATTTTTCGAAAGGTAGAAGTTTTAGCAGTAGTTATTTATTTTGCAAAATAAGTTTTGGAAAAATGTTTTTGTTATTTACTGTTTAATTTATTATCATTATGAAAATTCATAGAGAATTATCTCTTGGGAATACTTCCAAAATGTCCATTTATGTGAGATCCTCTGCCAGGCATTGTACAGACGTTAGGTTCTTATTTTTAGAAAAAAAAAACCAATTTTGGGGTCTTGTTCTAAATGATTTATAAGGGCCTACCAGCTATTTATCCCAATAGGGATGTAAATTGCCCAGTTGGATATTGGCCTGGGCCAACTTCTAGGTTCCCCAAGAGGTTTGTGAACAAAGGTAGGGACTTTGGAACAGTGTGTCTTTAGCCCAGGTTTTTATGATAAAAAAAAGTTGGATGGTGGGAATGAGGTTATAGTCCTTTGCCCTGTGCTTTGATATCTAGGATTATTTCAGTTGTAGGTATTTAGCACTTTGAAATCCCAAACCAGCAATTCCTAACAGCCATAGATAAGCCTCAGTGACAGGAGTATTTGCTCTTACCTTACACATGCAAAAGGGAATTCCAGGACTGATAAATGAAGATGCAGTTTGGGCCTTGTGGGAATTTTTTTATCTGTGTAATCTTTAGAAGTTCACAAAATCAAATCACAAGTTTAAATACCATCCTTCTCTGAGTTTGCTGGGGGGGGGGTTTGGTTTTATTTTGGGAGAATAAAGAATTAATTTCAGTTTATAAAGACATCAGATGTATTGTGTTGACTCTTCCTGGGCCATGAACTGCTTGGGGAAATAAGGTTATTACAGATTGTGTCCATAAAGGTTTTGATTTCAAATACAGGATAATGTCACCGTTTAAGAAACTTTGTCTTAGAAAAATAATAATAGTTAGCAATCTGCCTGCCTAAAAAAGAGTTGCTTGAGTGTGTATGTGTAGGTAGGCAGCTCTGGACTTCAGGTTCATAGGTCTGAGTCTAGTCCTTCTCACCTCTTATTGGCATTTTGACCATGGAGAAGTCTTTGAGCTTCCATATCCTAAGTTATACAGGGCCCAAGATCAACAATTGAGTGTGTTGTAAAAGCTGGTTGTAAACTGTTTAAAACTGGTAACATCTAAATCTGTGTAGACCATAACAGCTATTCACATATTTTTAAAGATCCTAATACTATTCAAATGTAGAGATTGTAAAGGCGTTCTCATCAAGATTAAAAGCTTAAGTGACCTCCTTGTCTATAAGGTCCCTTGGTCAAATGGTAATGCTGGCACTTTAAATCTGTACACTTAAAAACAAAACAGAAAACCTTAAATGTACTATAAAATTTGAAATATAAGGTAAAACATAATAAAAGCAATGTTGATAAAATCTTACTATTTATTATTGCGTGCTTGAAGGTTCTGAGTCTGAGAATTATCTCACTTTATCGAGATGGGAGATTAGCAAAAGTTGAGAGTGGTATTAATGGTCTACATATGAGCTGATATATCAGCCCGCCACACTTTTCGCCTGAGATGCAAAAGCCAGTACATCGGCCTGTTGCACTAAAACGGTTAAAAGCATCCTACCACTAAACTGAGAGTAATAATTTACATCTGGAAGTAATATTAAAAATTGGGGAGAAAAACATGCTTTTATCAGGGTTTTTTTAATTTCATGGCACTGTACTAGACAAAATAATTTCCCATATCAGTATTATAGTGGTACTTTTTCATACGTAAGAAACTACACAGTAACAATTCAATACAGAGGTCAAATGTTATTTTAACCTGTCATTCACTTTTTCCTTTGTTTATTTGTTGCAATGTCTGAATGTATATATATATTTTTAAACAGGGAGAAAAATGAAAGATACTTTTGTGTCCTTTTTAATGATGAACACCATTCATATGACCATGTCATATACAGTCTACAAAGAGCTCTTGACTGTGAGCTTGCAGAGGCTCAGTTGCACACCACTGCCATAGACAAAGAGGTTCGTGAACTTCATTTGAATTATTGTGCTGTCTTACATCAGCTTCCTGGAAGTCTGGTATTGACTGAGCCCTTGCCAAGTTGCTTAAGTATTATTAGATACAACCATCTCCTTCACTTATTCCTTATATCCTGTGTAAATTGGTTACAACTTGATTTTTCTGTGTGTTTAGTACAGTTTTAGATAACTATAACTTCACTCTTTTATTCTAAATAACTAGAAAGTTATTGAGTATATTTGGCAAAGAATAGGTAAGAATGCTAGCTGAACTTCAGTCTGTTTCTATATTTATTGAATGAATAAATAAATACATGAATTATGAAAAGTCAATCATTTCTGAAGTTTTAACATTATTAAAATGATCTTTAGAATATTATTGATTGATGGCTCAGCTTTTATTTAATGTCTATCCAAAGCAAGATGTGTTATTTAAGTATATAGAAGGAATATTTAACCTAATCCTGCCCTTGAGAAGAGTATGATATAGTGGAAGAAGCAACATGGCATTAATAATTAGTAGTATTGTGATTCTAGGGTATGAAGAAACAATATTCTGGCCACACCTCTAACTCAGTAGTGGACCTCAAGGTGTTAGGAATACATGCTAAGGAACTTTAAGTTCATTCATGAGAAGTAATTAAACCATATAGCAAATATTTAGTAAATCTAAGTTGTTGTTATGAGATGGAAATAGAGTACATTACAAAAAGTAAGGCACTAATGTTCTTGCCACGCAGGCAATACAAAATCCCAAAGTATAGAAATACTGTGCTATGGTACTGAAAGTTCTGAAGCTACATAAACATTTATGTTTATCTTCCAAGTATTGCCCATCTTTTGACTTACAGGCAGTGGACAAATGATTAATAATTAAGAACTCATTAGGTCTTTGGGCTATATATTACTTACTGATTGGGACTGTGATTCTACTACTTAATTCTCATGTTTGTCTATAATTAGGGTCGTCGGGCTGTTAAAGCAGGTGCTTTTGCTGCTTGCCAGGAAGCAAAGGAAAATATAAAGGTAATTTTCTGAATTGGGGACAAAGAATTTAAGAGGTATGCACATTGTAAGAGCCTAAGTAGAACAACTGTATTATTGAAGTGGTTTGGCATCCTAAGTAAAGATAGGATTGGGGCATTTAGACCTAGAGATTAGGAACTGCAAGGGTTATGTGATTTCTCTTTTTAAAGAATAGATTACTTAATTAAAACAAACATTTTAAAACCAGTTTGGGGTTTTGTTTTGTTTTTTTAAGATTTGATTTATTGCTTGAGAGAAGGTGAGACAGAGGGAGAAAGAAAGGAGGAGGGAGGACCCAGAATAGTCTCCATAGTTGTATATCATTAGTTGTGACATAGTTCCATTCCATACAGGTGGATGTGGGGCCATGTGGGGTGGGTACCAAACCAGGGGACTCCCATATGGGAGGCAAGAACCTTTGCCACCAAGCCATCCCTACAGTTACCAGTTCACCATAGTTCAGCAACATAGTTCAGCAAGTGGGGTTTGCATGGGTCAGGGCCTGGATTCAAATCTTGACAGACCTCACAATTGTGAAGCAAGCTCTCAACTGCTGAGCTATCCTGGCATCCCCAGTTTTGTTTTTTAATATTCCTTTCATTTATAGAGTCATTCAGAAAACGTCTCTCAACATCCACTTCATGTAGAAGTATTACACTCTGAGGTTATGGCTCATCAGAAATTTGCTTTGCGTCTTGGCTCCTGGCTGAACAAAATTATGAGCTATTCAAGTAAGCATAGAACCTGTTTTTCTTATTTCTCATAAAATACTTTTTTTCTTTTTAATTGCCAAAAATTTAAAAATGTCATTGAATATAAAATAAAATTTCTTCTAAGAGGGGTAGTACATTTTTTAATTAAATTTATTGGGATGACATTGGTTAGTAAAATTATATAGGTTCCAAGTGTACAATTCTATAATATATCATCTATATATTGCATTGTGTGCTCACCACCCAGAATCAGTTCTCCCTCCATCACCATATATTTGATCACACCCCCTACCCTTTACCCTCTGCTAACCACTAAACTGTTGTCTATGTCCATGAGTTTTTGTTTCTTTGTTTGTCTTGTTCCTTTCAGTTTTATATTCCACATATGAGTGAAATCATATGGTTCATGACTTTTTCTGTCTGACTCATTTTGCTTAGCATAGTAATCTCAAGATCTGTCCATGTTGTCACAAATGGCAGTATTTCATCTTTTCTTATGGCCAAGTAATATTCCACTGTGTATGTGTACCACATCTTTATCCAGTCATCTATCATAGGATACTTTGGCTGTTTTCATATCTTGGCCACTGTGAATAATGCTGCAGTGAACATGGGGGTACGTATATATTGTTATGGGAGAAAAGTTTTTAGATTTTTTGGGTAACCAGAAGAGAGCTTGCTGGATCATATAGTAATTCTTTTCTTAATATTTTGAGGAACCTCCATACAGTTTTCCATAGTGGCTGTACCAATTTACATTCTCACCAGCAGTGTATGAGGGTTTCTTTTACTCCATAGCCTCTCCAACACTTGTTATTTGTCTTGGTGATATTTATTCTGACAGGTGTGAGGTGATATTTCATTGTAGTTTTGATTTGCATTTCCCTAATAGCTAGTGAAGTTGAGCATTTTTTCATATATTTCTTGGCCATTTGATATCTTCATGAGAGAAGTATCTGTTTCAGGTCTTCTGCCCATTTTTCAATTGGATTGTTTGGTTTCTTTTTGTTGTTGTTATTGAGTTGTACAAGTGTCGCGTCCTGCATGAGTTTGTCGCATCCCACACCACAGGAGCTATGGGATGCAAGAAGGGCAACATGGTTAAGAAAGACAGTAGCCAAGAATAGATTGAAAGCCAGGCCAAAGGACTCAAGCCTCAACGACTGCACCCCAAATTAGACCAACTCATAGCTTTTATTAGCTATTGTATAAGGAAGTTAAACTTTAATCTCAAGATCTGTGAGTTCCATGCCTGGCAACTGTTTTCCCGAAAGTCCCCGTTGTATTCCAACATGTACTATGCCTTCATACATACACCCAACCCCAGGGGATGGAGTCATTGTTTAGAAACCATCCAATAATATCTTCCATTTGGCTGGTTGCCTCTTTGTTTTCTTGATGGTTTCTTTTGCTGTACAAAAGTTTTTTAGTTTGATATAGTCTCATACATTTATTTTTACTTTACTTCCATTGCCTTTGAGGTCAGATTCATAAAGTCCTCTCTGAACCCAAGGTCCATAAATTTAGTACCATGTTTTCTTGTATGAAACTTACTGTTTTAGATCTTACATTTAGATCTTTTATCAATTTTGAATTAATTTTGGTATATGGTGACAGATTGCTTTCTATTTTTGACAGAGAGAGAAAGAGAGGGAGAGAGAACTGAACTGGGGAGCTCCCAGTTCAGCATATGGTTCTGCACGGGCCGGGGCCGGGATTCAATCCTCGGTCCCCGGCGCTGCAAAGTGAGCGCTTAACCCACTGAGCCATCCCGGCTTCCCCTCAGATTGCTTTCTAAATTAATTCTTTTGCATGTGGTTTTCCAATTTTTCCAGCATCATTTATTGAAGAGACTTTCTTTTTTTTCCATTCTATGTTTTTGGCTCTTGCATCAAAAATCATCTGCTCATTTATATGTGGGTTTATTTCTGGGTTTTCAGTTCTGTTCCATTCATCTGTGTGTCTGTATTTCTGCCAGTACCATGTTGTTTTGATTATTGTCCTTGTAGTATAAATTGAAGTCAGGGAGTGTGATACTTCTAGCCTTGTTTTTTTTTTTCCTTGTGATTTCTTTGGTTATTCAGGGTCTTTTGTGACTCCATACAATCTGATGATATTTTTGTTCTTTTTTTTTTTTGAAAAAAAAATGTCATACCATGGTTATGGTATTAAATCTGTATATTGCTTTGGGTAATATGGCCATTTTAACTATGTTGATTCTTCCATGAACACAGAATATCTTTCCATTTCTTTGTGTCTTCTTCAATTTATTTTAATAATGTTTTATAGTTTTCATTGTATATAACTCCTTCACATTCTTTGTTAAGTTTATCCGTAGATATTTTATTCTTTTAGTTGCAATTGCAAAAAGTTTTGGTTTTTTTTCAGAATTTTTATTGTTAGTGTGTAGGAATGCAGTGGATTTTTGTCCATTGATTTTTATATACTGCAACTTTATTGCATTCGTTTATTATTTCTAATAGTTTTTTGGTGGAGTCTTTAGGGTTTTCTATATAAAGAATCATGTCATCTTCAAAAAGTGGCAGTTTAACTTCTTCATTCCCAATTTGGATGCCTTTTATTTCTTTCTCTTGCCTGATTGCTCTGACTAGGACTTCTAATACTGTGTTGAATAACAGTGGTAACAGGGGACATCCCAGTCTTGTTCCTGATTTTAAAAGAAAAGGTTTTAGTTTTTCATGAGGGTTTCTTACATATGGCCTTTATTATGTTGAGATACTTCTATACCGATTTTATTAAGTGTTTTAATCATAAATGGATGTTGTATCAAGTGATTTTCCTTCATCTATTGATTATAATTGTATTGTTTTTACCTTTTATTTTGTTTACCGGTATGTGGTGTATCACATTGTATGTTGAACCATCCTATTGCCCCTGGAATGAAACCACTTGATTGTGATGTATAATCTTTTTAATGTATTATTGTATTCAATTTACTAGTAATTTGTTTAGGATTTTGCATCTGGATTCATTAAAGATGCTGATCTGTAGTTTTCTTTTTTTGTATTATTCATATGAAGTTTTGGTATCGGGGTAATGATGGCCTTGTAAAATGAGTTAGGAAATATTGCCTCTTCAGTTTTTGGGGAGAATTTCAGGACAGGTATTAAATCCTCTTTGAATGTATGGTAGGCTTTACTAGTGAAGCTATCTGGTCCTGGACTTTTGGGGACTTTCCTTTTGAGGAAGTTTTGGATGATTGTTTCAATTTTCTTACTATACAGTAGATTTTTCTTACTAAATCTAAATCAGTCTATTTAGATTTTCCAGTTCTTCATGATTCCATCTAGGAAGGCTATGTTTTCAAAAACATGTCCATTTCTCCTAAGGTTATTGCATTTGATGGCATATAGTTCTTCATAGTATTCTCATATGATCATTTGTATTTCTGTGGTATCCATCATAATCTCTCCTCTTTCTTATTTTGATTATTTGTGTCTTTTCTCTTTTTGCAGGCTTATACAGTTTGATTATAAGAGTACATTTTAAGTGATATAAGTAATATTTTAATGGCTCTTGATTCTTTGATGTTTACAGGTTATTCTTTTTTTTTAAGTTTTAGTTATTGTTTTGGACAGAGAGAGACAGAGACAGAGAGAAGGGGGAGGACCCAGAACAATCTCCATAGTTGCACATCATCGGTTTTTCCACATAGTTTCATTCCACAGGTGGGCGCGGGGCTGCACAGGGCAGAAACTAGGCCAGGGTCTCGCCCCGGTGAGAACTGAACTGGGGGCACTCCCTAGTTTAGCATGTGGCTCGGCACGGCCGGGTCCCGGATTCAATCCTCAGTCCCCGGGGCTGCAAAGTAAGTGCCTTAACCCACTGAGCCATCCTAGCTTCCCCTTACAGGTTATTCTTGACATCAAGTGTGAGAAGATTAATGTGAACTTTTTCATATCTTATAGGAAACATACTTTTAGGGAGAAATAAGAATAAAAATTATGTTGCTTCTCTTTTTTGGTAGGTGACTTTAGACAGATCTTTTGCCAAGTATGCCTTAAAGAAGAACCTGGCTCTGAGAATCCCTGTCTAATAAGCAGGTTAATGCTTTGGGATGCAAAGCTTTATAAAGGTAGGTAGATCTGTACTTATAGTGCCTCCATGATGCAAAGGAAGATTATGACCTTAAAGTAGAGTTGGAATCTCTTTGGTTTATTAAATCAGTGAGCTTGATTTTACTCTGAGGTAAGGTTAGTCAATCAATATGTATTCTTCTGTGTTAAAACCCAGGGATATTGCCTTTAATTACAGTATCTCTTCATTTAGAGAGGACCAGTTAAAAGAGTATGTGAGTATGTATGTACCGTGTTTCCCCAAAAGTAAGACATCCCCCGAAAATAAGACCTACTTCATGGAACAATAAGATATCCCCTGAAAATAAGACCTAGCGCATCTTTGGGAGCACACCTTAATATAAGACACTGTCTTATTTTCGGGGAAACAGGGTACGTATTATTATTATATACATACATAGTGCCATCATTAAAGCTCTGTTCATTTTCATTTTTAAAATCCAAACAAAACAAAAAGTGAAAAGTGAGAGAAACATTAAAGGGGATAGAGAAGGGAAGATACAGAGTAAGAGTAGTTTTGAGTGAAATAGAATGAAAAGGAATGGAGTATTGTGAGAGGTAGAATGATGTAAGAGTAGTGAGAGGGGCACAGAAATATAGGGAAAGGTTCATATATGTATTTTTTTACCTTCTGTTAGTAAATATTAATGTAATGTTACTCATATTTGAGTACTTGCGGTCTACTAGCATGTGAAATATTTTTATAATATTCTGACACTCTAATAGCAGAATATTCTCCCCAAATGATCATAGGTGCCCGTAAGATCCTTCATGAACTGATCTTCAGCAGTTTTTTTATGGAGATGGAATACAAAAAATTCTTTGCTATGGAATTTGTAAAGGTAATTGTTCTTTATAAATATATACCAATAAACAAATAGAAACTGTTTTTGTAAATAAAGTAATAGAAATAACAGGAATAATTTTGAGTCAACAATTTATGATTCATTTCTTTGTTAAGTGTTCTTTTATTTTCCATTTGATAGTAGGAAACAGTAGTCTGGACGAGGAGATGGAAAACAACCTATTTGCTTAGATAGCAATAGGAAGTTATCACATTCATTCATCCTTTCTAATTATTTGCCTGTTAGTAAAATTATAACAGCAGAAGTGACTAGTTGAAAGGGATGACGGGGCAAAGAAACATATATGAATGCTAAAGGGAAGCAGGAATTAGATGGGCATGAGTTATACATATCTGAGGCTAAAACATAAAGATAAAACATAAATCAAGCTTATCCACATGTGGCCCAGGATGTCTTTGAATGTGGTCCAATACAAATTCGTAAGCTGCTTTAAAATATTAGGAGATTTTATGTGACTTCTTTCTTTTTCTTTTTTTTTTTAAAGCTCACTGGCTATCATTAGTGTTAGTATATTTTATGTGTGGTCCAAGACAGTTCTTCCAGGGTTGCCTAGGGAGTCCAAAAGGTTGGACACCCCTGACTTAGAGCTTTTTATTATTGTTTTATTGATCTGTTGTTTATCCTTTACAATGTTATATATTTTTTATCTGTCAGAATGCAAGATAATATAGAACAGGGACTTGAATCTTATACTTTGCCTTATACAATGTATATTCTGTAAAACTTAAGACAGAACACAGGTAGGACCCAGGATAGAACTGGAAACAGAGAGTGAAATAATGATTATCAAAGTCATGTGCTGCTGTGGCATAAGATAACTGCACTCCTGTATTTTAGAAGTAGATTGTTAAAAGTAACTAAGATACTGATTTTTTGAAAAGTGATGACAACTCATGTTGTCAATGATATTCTTCTAAAACTCTTTAGAGAGATAATATTGGACCATATGTGTGATCTGAAATGAAACTTTTTATTTTATTATAAAATTAATTCTCCTTATTAAGGTGACATTTTTTGTAAACATTTTGTGGAAATTCTAGTGGATAAAATTAAATATGTAGCTCAGGGATCCAGCATTATGTTTGATACATGACTGGATGTGTTAGTATTTTTGTTTTCCTAATATATCAGGGTGGGTTTTCAACTGGTATGCACCAGTATCAGTAAAAGTTAGGCACAGCTGTCATCCATTCTGTTTAAGGCAAAATTGAATCTGATTAGTTGGTTTTCTAAGTCATATCAGTTTTTAAATACTTGGAATATACCTTTGGGATAGAATTTGCTAACGAGTGTCCCAGATTCTGTTTTGAGAAAGGATGTACTGCACCGTTGTCCTCTATGATTTTTTTTACCTGTGTTTGTGTTTTTTTCCTTTTTTTTATAGTTCTTCCAACTCTGCTAGATTGGGTAGCCAAATTCATTTAGTCTTTTGTTTGTTATTCTCTTTCTAATATATTATTTTCTTCTTAAGAAATAGAAATCATAATACTTTTTATATTAATACATAGAAACAAGTTTGCTGCAGCGGTTAAAGTTGGGATTTAAAAGAAATTTAGTAATTTATAATTGATTCTCTACTTATTATTCATTATGACTTTCAGTATTATAAACAGCTGCAGAAAGAATATATCAGTGATGATCATGACAGAAGTATCTCTATAACTGCACTCTCTGTTCAGATGTTTACTGTTCCTACTCTGGTATGTATTAATAACTTTTTTGCAGTCTTTCTAAGTAAAACTTTCCTTTTTAAGAATTTTGCTTAGTGTTGAGTCAAAACAATGTCAGAATCACTATGTTGGGCTAATTCCATTTGGAAAATTGAATAATACTTACGTGGTATCTGTATGTGAATAGTACATTAGTGATATCCAAAGACTAGGTAACCTATGGAGTGCAGTGATTACACTACCTTTGTCCTAAACTCCTGATCCCTGCAGGTGAAGTACAGAACTGGTTTCTCAGTTTCTAGAGAAACTTAGGAGCAGGGCCTTTTCAGTACCAAAATAATTTTTTTTAAAGATTTATTGTGTTTTGAGAGAAGGGAGGAGGGCCCAGAGCAGCCTTCATAATTGTACACTAGTTGTGACAGTTTCATTCCACACAGATGGATGTGGGGTTATATGGTGTGGGAACTGAACCAGGGGCCTTCTGCATGGGAGGCAAGAATTCTTGCCACCATGCCATCCCATGGTTACCAGTTGCACCATAGTCCAGCATATGGGTCTTCACAGGCCAGGGCCGGGGACCATACCCTGAACCTGGAGATTGTGAGGGAAGTGCTCAACCGCTTGGGCTATCCTAGCAACCCCCCAAGTAATTTTTTTCTTTTTTTAAAATATTTATTTATTTAATTAATTTTGACAGGGAGAAAGAGAGATACAGAGACAGAGAGAGAACTGAACTGGGGAAGCTCCCAGTTCAGCATATGGTTCCACACAGGCCGGGGCTGGGATTCTATCCCCGGTCCCTGGCGCTGCAAAGTGAGTGCCTAACCCACTGAGCCATCCCGGCTTCCCCTCAAGTAATTTTTTGATATTTTTTCTTTAATTTCTTTAGTATGGGAAGCCGGGATGGCTCAGCAAGTTAAGTGCTCACTTTGCAGCCCCAGGGACTGAGGATCGAATCCCAGCCCTGGCCCGTGTGGACCCATGTGCTGAACTGGGGTGTGACTATGACTGTCAGGCATTTGCATGAATTACGGTTCTGCATAGAACTGGGAAGAGTGGAGGATGCGCATCCTTTTTGTATTACTTTTTCTGTTTCTTTTGGACAGTATGGCTAACTTTTTCTACTTTCCTGTTTCAAAGTCTAGAGAAAAGGATGGGGAAGAGACACTAGATTGAGAATGGTGGGGAGATACCAGAATAAATAATAATGTGATAGAAGTCATGAAGTTTATCTATGTTTATTCTGCTTTTGCTCATTGTATTCTTACTGATGGTAAACATTATATAGATAACCTATATAATGGGCTTGTGGTGTCCAGACAGGTGTTTTCTAATTATGGAGGAGTAGGAATTTTTGCTTTAGGAAATAACTTCTCACAAGTTGCTCTTCTGTGAGATTATGAACTATGTTTGATGCTCAGTAAACATTAAAAATCACTTATTGACTAACTAAATGAATGAATATATTAAGGCCATACTATAATAAGTTAATACTAAAGACAATATTCTTGAAATATTCTACAGGCTCGACATCTTATTGAAGAGCAGAATGTTATTGCTGTCATTACTGAAACTCTGCTAGAAGTTTTGCCTGAGTACTTGGACAGGAACAACAAATTCAACTTCCAGGGTTATAGCCAGGACAAATTGGGAAGAGTATATGCTGTAATATGTGACCTAAAGTAAGTTGTTTGAGTAAAAAGGTGAGGGTACCTATTAAACACAGTGTGCTTTTTGTACTCTTATAAACTTATGAACTTTTTGGTTATCTAGGATCCTCTTTATGATAAGAAGTACAAAGAATTGTTACTGTCTCATGTCAATAAATGTTTTAAGTGAAAGCATATCACAGAGTTAAAACTGGGTTAATACAGAAGGTATTGAGGAGGGGCCTGTCACAGTAATTTAGGGTCTCTTGGGGTCACTACATGAATCTCCATCGTATTGTAATTACTATGCCTTCCACTCACTTCCACTCATGCACTTTGGTTCTGTCCCTCATGTATAGTCCCTGTGTGCAGTTTCAGATAATATGGTTGATGTGAGTTTGTTTTTAACTATCTTTTTTAATAACCAAGTTATTGATATTCATCAGGGGTTTCTTAAGTTTTCTCCCTGAAGAGAATGGGGGCTCGTTTTAAATTAAAGTGGGAATCATATGATAGATCACATTGGTGTAGTTGGAACTAAAAAGGAAATAAATTTCCATTTATTTTAGAAATACATGGTAAATATAAGGATTTTGATAGCAACTCTTCAATAAATCATAAACTTAAAAAATAATTTTAAGAACGTTAGTTTGTTACTTAAAATTTATTTAGTTTGTTACTTAAAAGAGTTCCAAGTTATATATGATTATTTATTTCTGGTCCCTCTGGGGGGGAGGGGGGACAATCAATCTAATTTTGTCCATTTCCTCTAGTGACCTTATAGGGTATAGAGAGATGGAAACAAATAGGCTTCCAAATCAACCTAGAAATAGTTTAGTCTATTTAAAACATACATTTGAAAGATTCCTGTAAGTATGCATTGGATCCTTGATATTACTGAGGAAAATGTGTCCAGACTTTTTCAAATTCCTCACTTTGTAAATATGATTATGGACATCCAACTCTTTAAAATTCAGCAGATTGTTATGTTATCACATCTTCAGTACAAGTAGAGATGGTGGATGAATTCATTAGTTAGTCACCATTTAGCCAGTATGATTCACAGTTTATGCATAAATTACACGTTATATGCAAAACAAATAAGCCCAAAACTCCAAAAGGCAGTATATAAAATTAATCACTGTTAAGTCAGTGTATTCATTATATTTTGGTCTACTATATAGGAAAAATCTCTTTACTGTAGCTCTTATTACTGTAAAATATTTTTATAGCTAATTTTTTTTTATATTATTGTTTTATTTTATTATATGGATCTCTGATTAGTTATTCTGTACTGTGAATAATTTAGAGTCAGCACATTCTAGATACTTATCCATATGGTAAAATTTTAGAGATCCTGGTTGGATGCTTATGAATTATCTCCTACATTCTTACCTGAATAGAGATATCTCTAATGACAACAACAAGGGAAAATTAACATATTTTGAGCACCTGTTCAACAGATACCGTGCTTGGCTTCTCATGTAATTCACTCTCACAAGGGTTCTGTGTTATTTATTAGTAATTGCTGTGCGCTAAGGAACTTTACTCATTTCACCTTATTTTATTCTCATGTCATTCTCACAAAGTAGGTGATATAATCTTTATTTATAGATTAAAATTATTTGCCGAAGGTCACAAAGCCAAAAAGTGGCAGAACTTGGATTTGAGCTTAGCACTATTTATCTGTAAAACCCATGTACCTTTTACTACATCATGTAGCCTCACAGTGTATATAAATAACAAGAAAACCTCTGAAACCTAGCCTAAAACACTAATCAAATATATCCCTTTATTTAACAAATAATTTTTGAGCCCCATTTTCTCAGTCATTCATTGTAGAAATTTGTACCCATATCTTAGTTTTACTCTTTCCCATATACTTATTCATTACCACTTCTTCCTGAAACTTGTCTTTTTAATCAGTTAGAAATAACCACAAGTATTTAATGTCTTTTGTTTCCAGAATCAAGTCTGAATTCTTTCAGAATTTGTAGCTCTCCATGGTCTCATCATGTATTCTACTTATCTGACTGTAGCTCAGCATGAAATAAGTTTGTTGGTAGTAGAAGCTGTTTGAATCTGCCTCAGGAAATTTTCATTCTTTCAAAATAGTGCATTCCAATTTTTTAAAGATTTATTTTTATTGTTTTTAAAGATTTAATTTTGGGGGAGCTGGGATGGCTCAGTGGGTTAAGCATTAACTTTGTAGCACCGGGGAACCAGGATTGAATCCTGGCCCCGGCCCGTGCGGACCCATGTGCTGAACTGGGGAGTGCCCCCAGTTTAGTTCTCTGTCTCTGTAACTCTTTCTCTCTCTCTCTCTGTCAAAAACAATAAAAAAATATATTAAAAAAAAGAAACAATAAAGATTTATTTTTATTGTTTTTGACAGAGAGAGAAAGATACAGAGACAGAAGAGGGCGGGCCCAAAACAGTCTCTACAGTTTCAAATCATTGGTTTTTCCACATACAGGTGGCCGCAGGGCTGCACAGGGCTGGAACTGGGCCGGGTCTCACCCCCGTGAGAACCGAACTGGGGGCACTCCGCAGTTCAGCATATGGGTCCGCATGGGCCAGGGCCAGGATTCAGTCCTCTGTCCCCGGTGCTGCAAAGTGAGCACTTAACCCACTGAGCCATCCCAGCTTCCCCTGCATTCCAATTTTTGAGTAGCCCCTTCCAACTGTTAAAAGTTTCTTATTTTATATTGAATTCTGTCTTTTTGTTTTTTAAAAAAGATTTATTGTTTTGAAAAAGAGAGAGACAGAAAGTGGGAGGGCCCAGAGCAGTCCCCACAGTTATACATCATCAGTTTTCAACATGGTTTTGTTCTACACAGGTGGGCGGAGGCCACATAGGTTGTGAACTGGGCTGGGATCCTCCAGCATGGAAGGCATGTCCCCTCAAGCCAGGGGTTAAACCTGGGGGCAAGAACCAAACTGGGGGCCTTCCACATGGGAACTACACCCCACTTCAGCATATGGGTCTGCATAGGCTGGGGCTGGGATTTGATTCTCAGTCCTCTGGGCTACAAAGTAAGCCCTTAACTTGCTGAGCCATCCCAGCTTCCCCAATCTTTTTGTACCGGTAGCTTTTGTCCTGTGGTTCCAGGTTTCCCTTTGTTCACTCAGAGGAACTTCAATTCTCATTTAACTTGAAGACTGCAGGCATCTTTGCTAAGGCTTCACTGGGTTGTGTTTCTCTAACTGTACTCATTTCATATTTAAATTTCTTCTAAACCACTGTCCTCTACTGAACTCATTTCAGTTGAATGTGTACCACTTATGGTATAAACCAAGAAATGAATACAGTACTCTGAGGTCTGTCTAGTAGAAGAAAGGGATTATTACCCCCCTTAATCTAAATACTATACCTCCGTTAACTTAGTTTCATTTGTCACTCACTTTGTGGAAGGTATCTGTTGGGCTACTTTGTCTCTCAGTTGCTAATTCACTGTGGACATGAAACTTAGAGAAGAGATTCAGTTGAATCTGTTCTGTTAAGTGAATATTATCCTTTTATTATTATTACCTGTTCCTTCCTATATCTGAAAAGGGTAACAGGCTCTCAAACCAAATCACCTGCACTTATCTCTCATCCTGTCCTGCTTTTCTCCCTCTCTTTCCACTGCTTTTTGCCACTTATTTTTTATGTGCAGACTCCTTTTCCTTTCTTTCCCCTCCTTATACTCTCCTTTCTTCTTATCCCTTACATCTTTACTTGCTAGGTTTGCTGTGGGGTCACTAGAATTTAGAAATGTAAATTCTCTTTACTAGATCAGTGCTTCTTACATTTTAATACGAATGCAAGTCATTTGGGGAGCTTGTGGAAATGCAGGTTATTTTCAGTAGGTCTGACTAGAACCTAAGAGTTTACATTTCTACAGAGCAGGTAATGCTGATGCTCAGGTTTGTATACCATATATATATATATTTTTTAATGATCTTATTTATTTATTTATTTTTTATTTTTATTGTTTTGACAGAGAGAGAGAGAGAGAGAGAGAGAACTGAACTGGGCTCCCCAGTTCAGCCCGTGGGTCTGCACGGGCTAGGGCCGGGATTTGATCCTTGGTCCCCGGCACTGCAAAGTGAGCACTTAACCCACTGAGCCATCCCGGCTTCCCTGTATACCATATTTTGAGTAGCAGTCCTCTGAAAAATAATCAAACTTTGATGCTATTTGTTTATTGTGAAAGATTTTAAACTTTAGGGGTTTGTTTTTTTTTACCTTTATTTTAAAAGAGAGATTTAGAAGGTAATTAGTGTATTTCAAAGTTACTCCTTTGGTAAGGTCTTGATGATTGTATTTTTAATATACTTTCAATCTATTAATGGATATCTAAAGAAATGGGGAAATTAACATACAGTTCCTACTATCTTTACAAATAAAAATTTTATCCTGTCTTTGTTGTCTTCCTTATTGTTTATGTTCCTACGTTATACTTCGTTATTTATTTGTTTGTTTGTTATGTTTCAGTGCTTAACAGTGGATTGCAGTGTCCAGTATATGTATCTGTTTTTCCTACTATACTTAGAACATCAAGGGCAGAGTGTCTTGTTCATGTTTATGTTCCCAAAACCTCGTATTTAATGTGAATTGATTTGGATTGACTGAGTGAAAAATAGTTTTTATAATCATTAATGATCCCTTTCTGAGAATTCATTTAATGATAAACATTGTTCCCAGAGAATGTGAAACCAGTCATTATCTTTACAACCAAAAGAAATATTGGTCTTGTAAATTGTAGGCTAAAATGGGTCTGTTCATCTCTTGAAACAAATACATACTGATGTGCAAACCAAGATGACATAGGTATAATACTTAAATCCTTCTTCTAGGTTTTGGGTTACAAAGACCTAAAAGTAGGAAATCTCTTCCAAATCTTCTGATTCCCCCCATACCTCCCTACACCCATCCCTCCACAGCAGTAGTGTATCTGTTATGCTGAAATCAGGTAGCAGGAATGAATAACTCTGGAAAACCAGTGAGGATATTCACAAAGGTTTACAAATCTCTAGTCATTACACACTGATCAGCAACAACAAAGGTTGTTGTTGAATCCTCTTAGACCAAACTACTATAGATATATTGCAAATTTTCTGTAAATCTCATGACTTCATGCCTTTGAGGGAAAAGTGTGTAATTTTAGTGCACAATAAATATTTTATAGTTTACAAAATATTCTGAAATAGTATGTCTGCACATGCAGTTTTGATACTCATTTTGAGGCTGAAAGGATTTCATATGTTCCTTTGGGTGAAGGGTATGAGCAGTCCTAGAAAACTAGTATGGTTATCCAACTGTAACAGGCACTTAATCAGACTAACTTCTGAGGGAAGTCAGGCTTAGTTTTGACATCTGCCTCTAGTAGAACATTCGTGTTTTGCTGGTGTAATTGTACCTCTGCCAAGATTTTCTAATTGTAAGAAATTAGAAGCCATAATTTTGATGCATTAACATTGTTTATAGCCCTGAGAACATTAAGATTACCTCAAAATAGGGAAGTGAAATATTTCTTTGTCTCGTAAAATTGTAGGTATATCCTGATCAGCAAGCCCACAGTGTGGACTGAAAGATTAAGAATGCAGTTTCTTGAAGGTTTTCGATCATTTTTGAAGATTCTTACCTGTATGCAGGTACGATACGGTTCTTCTGTAGATCAGTAAGATACATTTATTTTTAAAAATTTAACCTCGGCCTTTAAAATTTATTTTTAGCAAATTGTTTTTATTTGAGGAAGTATATATTTAGCAAAGTAGAAATAAAATCTAAACACTGCCTGACTGATCCTGCTTTAATCTTTTTATATACCTAGTTAACTACTGCTATTACTATTAATGTTGTTATTGATTGCTAACCATGTGATACTGTAGAAAGTACTTTCCATGCATTATCTCAAGAACCTCCTAGCAATCTTATGAGGTAGTTACTATTATTAGCCCACTTTTTTTACATATAAGGGAATTGAAGTTTAGAAATAATTTGACCAGCGTCACACAGCTAGAAAGTGATAGAGCTAGGATTTGAATTTATGCATTCTGACTATTATAAGAGCCATGTTAAAAGCTATACATATATGAATGTGAATTCTGACAGTTTTATATTTTGCTAGTAAAGGAACAAAGAAAGAGGACCATATGTATATGTTAACCACTCTTATTGCAGGGAATGGAAGAAATCAGAAGACAGGTTGGGCAACACATAGAAGTGGATCCTGACTGGGAGGCTGCCATTGCTATACAGATGCAATTGAAGAATATTTTACTCATGTTTCAAGAGTGGTGCGCTTGTGATGTAAGTATAATTGTTAGTAGGAGAAGTGCTTTAATGGTTACTAATAATATAGTTTTATGTTGCAACTTTCTTGATGTGAAATTTTACTTTTTAAGTAGTAGTATATTTGAATTTGTCTTACTAAATTTAGGAAGAAAATTCAGTTTTTCATACTTAATTAGAAAATATACTCCATTCTCTCTCTCTCCCTCTCTTTCCTTCCTTGGATGTGAATATAAATAATATTAAAATTAAGACCACACAGACTTAATATTCCAGCAATGGGGGAAGATGGATATTTATTCAATCAAGTGCTTTGTTATATATGTTAAACTATTGGTAATATATTTCCTTAAAAATAATTTTAGACCATAACCCTCTTTAAGCACACAATCCTACCCCAGATTCTCTTTTGGGAATATGACCTAATTAATTTATTTCTATTCTGTGAAAATTGACATTGTCTGAGTCTAATTCTTTCATCTTTTCCAGTTTCTCTACCTCTCACCATATCTTTTTACTGACGGCTTTTCCATATCTACACCATTGGTTTCTTTCTTTCTAAATCTAATGTCTAGGCTCTTTGTCCCAACTGTATTACTTCTTCCTGAGTTGACTTTCTTAATTGTCTCCTGTAGTATTTCCTATTCTTTCATTCATTTGCCTGTAAACACACAGGAAGGACTTCCTTATCCTTGAAAACAACAAGAGTACCATAAAAGCCCCTTACTTGTCTTTACTACCTCTATGAACTGTCTCTCTTTTTTCCTTTTCTCTGTGCCACCCACCACCAGCAATTAGTCACAGGTTCAGAGTGGCAATCATACAGTCACAAAAGACCTTAATCCAGCACAGTAGCTTTATAGAATAATAAGGACAGGAAGTACTGTCCAGCAGGTAGCCACAGCACATGTTTTTTGGCTCTCCTCACTCCTATGGAGGGCATGCATAATGGTTGGAGGTGATGTCAAAGTATCTATTGTTCATCTTAACATCTGCCAAAACTTCTAGTCACCTACATTTACTATTGTTACTCTTTACCTTCTGAAACTTTAGATTCTGTCTTCTGCCCTTACCAATTGTCATGAAGTGCTTCTTGAAAAAATTCCAAAGGATCTATTTAGTAACTATATTCAGAGGTCTTTTCTAAGTTCCCATCTTCCTTTTAAATGTCTGTAGCATTGTATTCTGTTAAATACCTTAACCTTTCTGAAACTTTCTGTCTGGTTTTCAGAAACCTATATTATCCTGATATTTCTTTTGTGACTGAGCATTTCAATCAGTGATTGCCTTTTCTCCCCTAATTTCTTCTGCCTACTAAATGAGACATTCCTCAATATTTTTTTTCTTTCTTAGCAGATCTTATATTTCTACCACCTCAATTAAAGCTTCATAAAGATGACTCTACCAAGCTATAATACCACTTCTGATTGTGTGGCAGACATTCCTGTTTAGATCTTACATTTATATTTCAAATTCAGTATATATTTAATTGATTTGTCTTCATTTCCTTCCACTTTCAACTTGCATTTTCTCTTCTTGACTGCCCTTGTTGTATTAATGACACTGCGATTCATACAGAAAATCTCAATGCCAGTGCATTCTGTGTGTTAAATGTTAACAGATTTTTGACAGGAAAAAAAGTTCTGTGTTCACATAAGATTGAAAAATGCTAGGTTGAACAGAATCAAATAGGATTTTTTTAAAGACACTGAACTTTTCAAAACCTTTAATTAATGCGCTAACTTCTAAGAGGGATAGTCCCAAAATTTATGTGACATAGTATTTCTTTTTCAAGATAAAATCAGTATGAGAAATGCTGTCTTAACCCTTTTAGTGCGACAGGCCGATATATTGGCTTTTGCATCTTGGGCAAAAAGTACGGCGGGCTGATACATTGGCTCATACATAGACCATCGTTAAAAGCGCTATAACTTATATTTTTTCTTGTATGATGTATGACTGAAATAATTACATTTCTTTTTCAGACGGTGTAAAAGAATTGTATTATTATTAACTAATTCAATTTATATAAAACTAAAAAAAACGCATATGGTTATCTAAAACAATAACTTCATAACTTTTTTTTCCTAAGGTGATACATTTTATTAAATTACCCTTTGCATTTCTTGCTAGTACCGCTTAGCCAGCACTAAGAGGGTTAAAAAGTAATCTTTGACTCCTCTCTCCCTGCCATACTTACCCAGATTTGAATCTTCCTTATCCTAAATTTCTTTTATAATCCTAATTTATTTCCTATGGGTCCATTCTTTTATGCCCTGACTGCCTCCACCCTGGATAAGACCTTTATATTACACTTAGACTTTGTAGTGACCTTCCTGTTGGTTCCTTGGTTCTTTTTTTTTTTTAAGATTTATTTTTATTGTTTGACATAGAGAGAGATACAGAGACAGAAAGAAGGGGAAGGCCCAGAACAGTCTCCATAGTTGCACATCATCGTTTTCCACATAGTTTCATTCCACAGGTGGGCGCAGGGCTGCACAGAGCAGGAACTGGGATGGGGTCTCACCCCAGTGAGAACTGAACTGGAGGCACTCCCCAATTCAGCATATGGGTCCGCACTGGCCGGGGCCAGGATTCCATCCTCGGTCCCCAGGGCTGCAAAGTGAGCACCTAACCCACTGAGCCATCCTGGCTTCCC
>PVKE010009942.1:0-43653 GCA_004027555.1 Craseonycteris thonglongyai | reverse complement strand
TGTTTTATCTGGAGGATGTTCTGAAACTAATTACTAGCAAGAAGGTAATATGATCACTTCTCAAGCAGTCACAACATCTAAGAAATGTAGGGCTGAAAGAGAACTCCAATATAATCTCAACCAATTCTTTCACTTCAAAGATGAGGAAGGCCCAACGTGATGTGCTAAAGGACTTTCCCACGACTACCTCATTAGTTAGTGAAAGAACTAGTCTAGAACTTGCACCTCCTCACTCTGAGCAGGGGGTGCATGCTTAGTTAGCATTTTGTGTCAACAGGGAGAAACTGTTTAATTGCACTGCCAAATTGGTAGAATCATAATATGTATCTGATTTTAAACTGCCAATGCAGACAAAATAAACACAGGTGACCATACAAAGAATAAACCCTTCAATTTCAAAAAAAAACCAAACAAACAAAACTGCGAATGTCAGGATAAACCCCTCAGCCTAGTGGCAGGGGCCAAGTTCAGAATACTGGTATGGTGCACGTGTTTTGATCAAATAAATGATTCATTAGATTCAATCAGAATTTGTTACCAACATGAAGCCAAAAACAACAATTCAGTAAAACTGGGCAAGTCAGTGACAAAACAACTCTAAATCAGTCTATTCAAAAGGACTGAATGCAATATGTAAATAGATTTCGTCCGAAAATAAATGAGCAAAGGAACAATGGGAGCATAGCACCAGAATCCTACCTAGGAAACCAGTCATAGGGAGGAAAAGGAAGCATCTGGAGATGTATTGAGACACTTTTCAGAGGACACGTCTTTGCCTATGATGTCCCCTTAATTGTCTCATTCCAAACATGTGGCGTGGATGTGGCTCTTGGCACAAATACTCATACTGGACCCATCCCCTAGCCTTTGTCAAGCAAACCAGAGCAGGTCACCTGAACCCAGCTGGGAAGATTAGTACCCCCCTCTAGGAGTTTGGAATTAGGACAATGACAGTCAGTCTCATTGGGTGGCTCAAGTACTACAAGTAACAACCAAGGGCATTGACTCCATGTGGACACAGTAGCTGGTTGGCTGGGGGCACATGCAGTTGTATAGAAAACAGAACTTATGACTAACAAATTATAAAAAACATAAATAAAAAATACCCTATGACAGAGCACCATGGAGTGAGCATGATCTTAACAGTGGATGGTCAGACAATCTCCCTGAGGTTGTGATTTTTAGAGATCTTATGGACGAGGAGCAGCCATGCCAGGAGCTGGGTGAAGAGTACTTTAAAGTGTGTGGCATGTGCAAAGGCCATGAGGTAGGAAAGCTTAGCACTTAAAAAAAAAACAAACCACACAGAGAGGTCAGTGTGAATGGAGCAGAGTCACTGAGTGGGTAGAGAGTAACTTTGAAGACAGTTTTGGAGAGAGGGTGCTATCTGTCCCTATTTGCCCAGAGTAGTATGAGTTTGAGCCTATAGCCAAAGCATAAATATTCATAGCATTCCTTTTACTCTCAAAATGTCCTATTGGACAAGAACTTATATAGTTACCCTATAATATCTTTCCCAAAGGTAGGAATTTATATTTTCTTCCACACACATACAGAAATTATTTGAAGGATTTTGAACTGAGAAGTGTCAAGATTAGATCTACATTTTCTGAGAAAGCATTATACTAGAAGAGTATGAATTACTCTAGTAATCAGGAAGCACAAACTATGGATAGCAGGGCTTTGGGTCTAGCTGGGCATTGGGGTTTGCCCTATTCTGGTGTTCTTTACATAATCAGGGAACAGATGTTCCCAGATAGGTTTGTGAACAGACCCACTAAGGGGTCCGGATGAGTGTCTGAGTACAGCAGCCACCAAGGATGGCAGAGGACAAAGAACATCCAGGCCACATCAAGACAAAATAGAAAGCATTCAGGGGCCTGAATTACCTATCCAAGTTTCAACTGTCCTCCTTAGAGGCATGTTCTCTGGATAATAATAAGAACATGCACTTACTTCTCTTTAACGCTGTCATTTACGGATAATTCCTCTAAAAAAATAAATAAATAAAACAAATGCACACACAAACCCAAAGCCAAGTCAGAGATGAAAGAAAAGACGATGTGAGAAGCTAGGAAACAATTCCACACACAGCTGCCAAGTTCTCCATATGATCAAATATAATTTTGAAACTGCTAAAACAGGGGTGACTTTAAACAGGAGGTTTGCCTGACAAGCATCATTCCCTGCACATTAAACATAGTGATAAGACAAGATAAACTGACAATTTAAAAGGCATTGCTGGCTTTCAGTAATACCAGAAAGTATGGATTAAGACAGGTAAAGCCTCATTTTACCTCTTTAAAGTGAGAGGCGCCTTTCCATGCCACCCACTTCTCTTGAGTGGTTATAAAGAGGGATGAGAAACTGCTTTGGCAAATAAGCATAACTTACTGAGAATTTATCTTTAAAGAAGAAGGTCAAATCAGGTGTGAAGGTTGTTTACATTGGAAGAAAAGGTCTAATATTGTGGTGATTTGTAAGGTATCATGTTATCACTGTATTCCAAATCACGGTCTATTTTCCTAAATGCAATTTAGAGGTGTGAGTTATTTTAAAGATGCAGCCTCTCTCAAACCCAAGATCTCCACTCTTATATTCCTCGCACCCTGCCCTTCAGCAAAAGAGACAATCTATTGCTTCCCCAAACATAGCTGCATGCCTGTTCACCTTATCAGGATCAGTTTTCTTTAAGGTAGTAGCATATTCCTCAGGGATGAGGGGAGAGCAAGCGATTTCCACGGTATAAGCATCATTAAAAGTGCATAAGCTCCATGAGCAACATAGAAGGAACCTAAAAACTGTTCTATGGTCTTGAAATTATAGTATATTTTTGGGAAAGTATCTGTAAGGAAGAGAAAGAGGGAGGTAAAACACATACACAGAGGGTGCCAAGAGAATGTACACACATTCAAAGAAAGGAACAAACTGTATTTAAAATGTAGCACTCAATATATACTGATAACAAAATAAGATTACAAGTCACGTTTGACTTCCGCAATTACAAGAGGGGCTCGAAGTCGTTACCATCAGTTCCCAGACACCTCTGATTACAGCAAACTACTGCTTGAGCAACGCTGACCAAAGTGTCTACTTGTACTATTGCACATACCATTTCAGTTTACCATGCATCTGAAACGTATCACAAATGAGTGCAACTGTTAGGCGTGTTGGGGGTTCTCTTGCATACTCACACCTCCATTGTCATCGAACTTTCACTATGTTCTCAAATTTCAAATAGCACTTCAACATGGTCTTGTGCTCCTGGAACAACAACTGCGCTTCCGCCATTTTCATTGACTGCCCTGCCTGTCACATGGTGACACAAGCATTCATTTGATCAGCGCCATCTTTTGAGTGAATGTTACACTACACATTGCTACTGTCATTCAATTCAACTTCGAAAAGTAACACATGGATCATATCTCTTAGGATGTGTACTCCCAGTATATGAGCCAGAGAAAGAGTCCCAATAGAGATACGGAAACTGAAGCAGTCACAACGTGACTCAAAGATCACCTGTATCAGAATCAGTAGGCATTCCTGCATAAACGTAGGTCCTCTATGTCCCTTTATGAACCTAATAAGTCAGATTCCCTGAGGATGGGGCCAATACCACCGACAAATTATGTCATTCTCCTACTAAAAAGCCTTCAAGCAAAATCAGAACAAAATCCAAATGCTTCACTGAGACCTACAGTGTCCTATACAACATGCCACTTGTGTGCTTTTCCCACCTCATCTCCTCTCCTGTCCTGTATGCCCCCTCCCCAACTCTAAATGGAGACATGCCACTTTCATTCGTCTTCATTAGCCATCCTTTCCAGTCCTCAAATGATAAACTTCCCTGTGTTGTCCTCTGACCTATTTATTCACTGTGTTTCCTCTTTAGAAAGTTTTCCATCATTATCCTAGCTAGTGGAGCCACCCACTGCCATCTCCACCACAACTTGCTATGCCACTAACCTATACTATTTTCTTCATGATATTGTATTCGTTTTCTATGGCTACAACAACATATTACTGCAAATCTAGCAGCTTCAGACAACACAAATGGATGATAATTCTGTAGGTCATAAATCCAACATGTCTTCCTGAGCTATGATCATGGTGGAAGCAAGGCTGCATTTCTTTCTGAAAGCTTTAGGGGAGAATCACATTCCCAGTTTGTAGAGGCCACAAGCCTCAGCTCATGGCCCCTTTTCTTCATCTTCAAAGTCAGCTGTGTTCCATCTTTTGTAGTCATATCTCCCTCTCTGCCAGCAGCCAGGAAGCTTTTAAAGACTCACACCTTTCTATCAGGACCCCCAGGTTAATGCCGGATAATCTCCCCATCTTAAGGTCCTTGGCCTTAAAGATAACTGCAAAGTTTCCTTGGCTGTGTGAAGCAACATATCCACAGACGCTTGGCATAGCACATGGATATCTTTGGGGGACATTATTCTACCACAAATACTTAACAGTATCAAAAATTATCTTTTTGTTTCTTCATGCATTTATTGTCTTTTTTATCCAGCTAAAACTAAAAGTCATCACTGATTCAGGGTGCCTAGAACCTAGCCTAGTAGATAGTAAACAAATGATTGAATAAAAACGACAGACTTGCACATCAAATACCTGAATAATGATTATTCAGATATTTTATTTCTTAATCATTGAGCTAGAGGTTAACAAAGCTACAGTCATCACGTCCACTCAGTTAGTCTAATTTTCAATTAATTCTAAAGGTGCACAGCCTGCTCTCCACTACATGGATGGAGAACCTAGCGCTCTCCTAGCCTATTTGGCACATATTCTAGGAATGTATTTTCTTTATTGGAAAGTGCCTATAATGAAGAAATATTTTATGTCTAAAAAATTCCCTTTTATTGCCAATGAAGCTCCATTCCTCTATTGGGCCTTTGAGTATCAGAAAAAAATACTGCGCTCTCAATACACTTCAAGGGATGCAAAATAAATGATTACAGAGGGGTGGACAGGGGATGAAAATGAGTGAAGTTTGAAGGTTGAAAGACAATGTGGAGTGAAGGTTGTGTTTCCTGTAACATGCACACTGAGTCCAACAGAATAAAGATTCTGTGTTGGCATAGCTTGTTATTTTTTAAGTGGAAAACAAAAATCTCCATTTTTACGTGAAGTCTACTGCTGTCTAAAATAATATGTAAGTAAGAATTCTTCTGCTTCAAGCTATAATGGAGTAGCACTTCTCACTAAGAGCAACTAAACATCCACATAAAACACACACGCACACGTGAAATCTGTTTGAAGGCACAGTAAAAATGCAAAGGCAGCCAGGATTTGTGAGATCAATATCTCAGAAAGAGGAAACTCATTGAAATAAGGTGTACACGGTAAATATCACTATTCTGCTAGAAGAATTTGCCTTTTCAATATATATATATATATATATATATATATTTTTATTTATTTATTTATTTATTTATTTATTTTCCTTCCAAAAGATGAGAGGCTGAGAAGTGAAAAAGCAGCAAGCAGCAACTGCAAAGAGGAAGAGAAGTCACCTGGGTGTTCTGGCAGTTCCCCAGGACCTGGGAGACAAAAACTGAAGTTTGGGTTTGCCAAGGCTGTTCGTAAGAGAGGAGACAAGATTCCTGCGAGAAAGGAGGGCAGGGACCTAAGGCTAAAAATGAGTGTGCTTTCCTTTGAACTTAAGTTGTGCCTTACTTTATGTCTAACACAAATCCATTTTACTGGCATGGAAGCTTCTTTCCTCTCTTCCATCTGAAGAACAGAATGCCCTGTTCTACTTCAAGCTTGTCCAACCCACGGCCTGCGGGCGTTGTGTGGCCCAGGACGGCTTTGAATGTGGCCCGACATAAATTCGTAAACTTGCTTAAAACATTATAAGATTTTATTTTGTTTTTTATTTCTTTTAGATCAGCTACCATTAGTGTTAGTGTGTTTTATGTGTGGTCTAAGACAATTCTTCTTCCAGTGTGGCCCGGGGAAGCCAAAAGGTTGGTTTGGACACCTCTGTTTGATTTCAGAAGACAGAAATCAAATGGTCTGAGATAGGGCCCCTGCAGCTGATGAAAATGAATGAAGATGGTTGGCTGCAAAGCAGCAGGAAGGAGTGGAAGCTGCCCTGAGCTGGAAAGTGCAAGAAAAAGCAGTCAGGAGAACCAAACAATTTTTTCTTTTTAGAAACAAGACTTCTGTGTGTACAAAACAGAATAGCTTCTTCAGCAGTTTTGAGTAACAAAACTGGAGTTCAGACTCCCAACTAGAAGGGGCCATGAGCAGACTGCAGGCTCTCTGTTGGAACCCTTGTGGCATCCTAGGAATACTGACCTTTACACTGTTCTGAGTGCATACGAGTACACCCTATTCTAGCTAACAGTCAAAGGAGATGGTAAATAAATTTCTTGGGGAGTATAACATCAACTAGAATCTCAACAGTTTTCTCACAAACATTTAATTAAAAATTACCAAGCATGACAACAAAATGACTAAGACAAAAAAAGGCAATAAAAATAAGCTTACAGGTAACCCTAATTATTTGAAATACCAGACATGGACTTTAAAATAACTACGGCCAATATATGGAAGATAACAAGGGAAAGGATAGAGAATTTCATCAGAGAACTGTATTCTAAAAAAAAAAAAAAAAATCAAAGGGACATTCCATAACTAAAAAAAAACATGATAACTAACATTATTAGTGAACCAGAAAGTAGATCAGGAAAAAATATAAAAAAGTCAGATAGAAGCAAAGAGAGAGAGAGAGAGAGAGAGGAGAATACACATATGTGCATTTGTATGTATATATTAGATATATATTGTCTGGAAAGTATTGAGCTTTGTAACTGTTCTCATTGTATTAAGAAAGGCTCAACTTTCTTCTAGAAATTGTTTTTTTAGTATTTTTCTTTTTTATTGTTAAATTTATTGGGGTAATGCTGGTTGGTAACAATTACATTGTTTTAAGTCAGACTGAAAGAATCAAAAAACATGTGACTTCGCTCATAGGTGGAATATGAAACTAAAAGTAACAAAAAAACAAAAACTCTTCTAGAAATCTTTAAGAGTTCAACTTTTTTTCATTATTATATATTTCATCCTGAATGTACATCCTTCTTGGATTTGTAAATGTCTATAACAACATTTATTTTCCAGTATTTTTGGTTTCTACTAAATGTTCTTTAATCACTCTCCCATAACCACATCCTTCTTCATCTTTACTCATTATGATTATCCTTGCAACCTCCTATTTACTTCCAATACCTAGAACAAATTTTATTATTCAAAGGAGACTTTTTTGAATGCCTTATCCAATAAAGTCTATGTGCACAACTTTCATTTATCAGACAGCATTATAATTATATGATATTATTTTCTTTCCCTAACATTTTTATATTAGCTCAATGGTAAGGGCTGCATCCTCTGACTATTAATATATTTTCAGTTCCTACCACATTTCCCAGCACACACTGCATGTTTGCTGAGATACATGAAAAGAGAAACAAATAAAGAATTCTGGACTAACTCTGTGAAACATAGGTTCTTATTTCTCAAAATTATTTTGACATATTTTTCTCTCCCTTCAATTCTCTCCCTCCATTTAGAATTACTTTTTCAATTTTCTGGGATATAAAGTTAGGAAATAGTGTAAAATGATAGTGAAGTTTTTCTTTCCTATCAGATCTTTAGACCATTTAAAAAGTAATTATATGAACTCAGTGTTATTAGTTATGTTCATTGAATTGACATTTCCATTATGAATCCATTTTTAATTACATTGGACACAATTCATCAATATTTCTTCTGAGAGCAGAATGTATAATAGCACCTACAGCAGATTAAATGGAAAATTCTATACCTGAACAGTTATGCCAGCTATGACTAAAGCTTTGATAAGGCCTCTTGAGAAACTCACCAACTTCAATAGGGTGTGCTCTAGCAAATAAAAAAGACAATTCAGTTACTATCCTGATTTGTAACACCATCTAGAATCTAGAAGGTATATAGACAATAGACGGCATTTCTCAGTTTTCTTCTTCATTAGTTCAGTGGGGGGAAAAAACACAGATTTAAGGGGAAAATTCCTACATTGGAGGCCTGCTGTCACTATTTGAAAAGGAACTGAGGAAAGCTAGGGCACATTGCATTGAGAGTGCAAGTTGTTTGTATCAATCAAGACCCTTTTGGTTACAAGTATCAACCCTGACTCCAGGGCTCCAGTGGCTTCAACAGAACAAAGGGGATTTTCTGGCTCATATAAATGAAAGCACAAGGAGCACATTTTCCTGGACCATGGAACCTAAATTATACATATATATATATATATATATATATATATATATATATATATATATATATATATATATATATATATATATATATATAAAATTTTGACTATATATATATATATATAAAATTTTGACTTTTACTGGCACTGTACCACCGGAGTTAGCACACTGTTTCCCATAAAGCACCATATAGTAAATATTTTAGTCTTTGAGAGCCTCATCGGGTCTCTATTGAATATTCTTGGTTTTACGTTTTTACAACCCTTTAAAATATAAAAAGCATTCTGAGCTCATAAGTTACATTTTAAAAACAGGGCCTGGGATGGAATTGGTTCACCCACTCTATGTAGTTCACCAATCTCTAATAATCCAGAGTCCTAATTTAGTATTTTATTAAACATCCTTTATACTCATTTTTGTGCCATGTATAGAACCCAATTCAGGATAACACATGGTATTTAGCTGCCATGTCTCTTTTAAAATAAATAGAACTTAGAGAGTTAAGCTCTCACTTTGCAGCCCCTGGGTCTGACGATTGAATCCTGGCCCTGGCCCATGTGGACCCATATGCTGAACTGGGGTGTAACACCCAGTTTGGTTCTTGCTGGGGTGAGCTTCCCATGTGGGAGGCCCCTGGTTCAGCCCCCAGCTTATGGAGGTGTGCATCCCACGTGGGAGGCCCCTGCCCAGTTCCTGCCCTGCACACCCCCTTCCTGCCTCCCACCCCCACCTGTGTGGAAGGAAACCATGTTGAAAACTGATGACATACCACTATGGAGACTGCTCTGGGCCCTCCCCCTTCTCTCTGTCTCTCTCTGTCTCTGTCTCTCTCTCTGTCAAAAACAATAAAATAAATCTTAAAAAAAAAAAAACAGAACTTTAGTTTCTCTCATTTTTAACCTTCATATATTTTTTAAAGTCCATGCCAGTTATCTTTGTAGAATATTTCTCTATTTAAGTTTGTGTGATGTTTCTTCATAATTAAATTAAGGTGACACATTTTTTGTACAACTAGCAATGAAGATGTATGAGTTCTGTGTCCTCCTCAGTGCATCATGACAGTGCACATGATGTCAGTTTGTCTCAATATAGGTGACATGAGATGTTAACTTAGATCACTACATTAAGGTGGTTTCCGCCAGATCTCTTCACTGTACAATCACTATTTTCCCCCTTGTAATCAACAAGTCCTTGATCCTTATCAAACTTACACCTACAAATTTTAGTTTCCATTGATGATTTTTCAATTTCCATATGTATTACCTGTAATTTCACAATAAGAAAAATCTTTTCTTTCCTTTTTCTTCTGTTTCTTTTTCTTTCCCTTCCCTTTCCTCCCTCCTTTTAGTTCGTCATATAATCATGGAATTCATACTTTAAATAATGGGTTATACTTTATCACTAGCATTATTTAATACTCAAAGTGTCAAAGATTTGATCACTGCGAACTCATTCAAGATGGATCCCGTGTCCTTTTGGCATGTTGCTTCCTTACTTTTTGATAAAATAGATATTCCTGACTCATCTTGCCCCAATCCCAGAATCAGTCATTTCTCCAAGAAGTCTTCTTGGTTCCTTTATTTATTTATTTATTTTTGAGTGGCTAATTAAATGCAAGCCTTTATTGGGAGCACTCCCAGGTGGGATTCGCTGGCCCCAGAAGAAAGTGGGGGCCAAAGAAGTCACGCCTTCTTGGTTTCTTTTGTGCAGAATAATGGCACATATATGAGGGCTGTCTGAAAAGTATCCAGCCATGTAACATGAACAAGAGGCATTTATTGCTGGATATTTCCCAGACAGTCCCAGTACACATAACACGGGCACCCTGTGCAGTGTCAGGGCAGGTCATGTGGGAACACTAACTAGTCATCTTTAACCCTCCCAGCTGTGGTGATGTCATAACAGAAGCCTGAGGAGGAGTCTGAACTCCCGCCCCCACCCAGCAACACTGAGATATGACCCCACTCAGGTGTCAAGGAGGCTGAGTGATGAACCTGGACTTGCATCTCTGTCTGCCAGTGGCCAGGTGGGCTCTACCGTGTCCACTGTACAGTGTCAGAAGAAGGTTTGAATCAGGAGTCTCATAACACAATATTCAAAATGTCCAAGATTTAACAACAACAACAACAAAAATCACTCATGTGGCAAAGAAGCAGAAAAGTCTCAAATACAACAGAGCACATGCCAACACGGAGATAACAAACGTATTAGAATTAAGTGACATGAATTTTAAAGCAGCCAAATAAGTAAATGAACAAATAAATGCCTCAATGAGCAATTTTGAACATTCCTGAAAATAATGGAAAAATAGAAGGTCTCAGAAAAGACCCAGAAAAATAAAAGATAATGAAATAAAAATTTTAGAACTTAAAATAACTAAAATAAACTGACAGATTAGTTCAACAAATGAATGGAGAAGACTGAGGGAACCATCAGTGAACTTTAAGGTAGGACAATAGAAATTATCTAATCAAAACACTAGAGAGATGATAAACTAAAAATCTATGAAAAGAACCTCCCAGACCTGTAAGACTGTAACAAAAGGACTAACATTTGTGTCACTGGGGTTCCAGAAAGCAAGGAGAAAGAGGGTGGGATTGAAAAAATACTCAAAGAAATAATGGCTAACAATTCTCCAAATCTGGCAAATGACATCCAGAGCAAATAAATAGGTGAGCTAACCAGAAGTGGGTGTTCAATCAGAGATCATTTGATGAGTAAATATCTTACTTAGAATCAAAGAACATGAACAAAATCTGAGTCGATCTGTTAGTGACCACATAGATCAAGAGGCCCATGTTAGGGCAGTAGTTCTGCTGGCTGCCTTTAGTTCAAATGTCAACAATTTGTGGCAAAGATAGAGTGGGTCTCATGGCTCAAAGTCCATAGATTTATGTATAAGAAATCCCCTGGGGCTTTGTTGGTCAGACTCTAAGACTCTAAGACTTTTGGCTTCCCTAAGCCACATGGGAAGAAGAATTATCTTGGGCCACACATAAAATACGTTAACACTAACAATAGCTGATGAGCTAAAATAACTAACTAAATAAACAAACAAACAAACAAATAAAACAAAATAAAATTGCAAAAAAAAAAAAGTTATAATTTTTTAAGAATGTTGAACGAGTTTGTGTTTGGCCGCATTCAAAACCCTGCTGGGCTGCACACAGCCTGTGGGCTGCACACAGCCTGTGGGCTGCAGTTTGGACGAGCTTGCATCTAAATCTATAGTCTCTCAGAGCACCATGTTTAATACTGAACTGTCACAAATTAAAAATCAGAGTTTCCTGATAAGCACTGTTCTAAAGCTCGAGCAAATTTTGCAAGTTACTTATAACATCCCTCCTGACTGAGAAGCCCTGCATGACATTGTCTGACTTTTACATGACACTCCTTGCAGTTTTAATTAACAAAATTGATGCCCAATGTGATAGGTCTCAAATTAATTATAAGACTGATGTCCAAAGAGATAAGTACAAGGGTGCACACACCTATTCTTTAGGAAAATAATGAGAATAAAAGCATAGGGGAGGAAATGAGGTCAGAAATTGTGAAATAAGTAAAATGTCTGATGCTTATTAAGAATATAGGTCATCTCTGAGTTTTATTCTTGTAATATTTTCCAAGTGGATGGTTATCAATATAGAAAGAATAATTGAGACATTATTAATGACATTCAGTCTCAGTGTTTTGGGGAGCCAGAAGTGGGCAGGGAGGCATTGCATTCGAATTGTGGGAGAAGTGAATGGGGAGAAGAGATTAGGTGTAGGTATTCCCTGGTGAAGACTTTCTTCTCCCTTTGTATGTCCTCTTCTCATCTAGGACATTGAGGCATTTCATAGGATACTCCCAAGAGTGTCATAACTCTCAGGGACTCTACAGACATATTATTATGGAGAAAAATGATTCTCCTTATGGGGAATTTTTTTTTTTTGTCCATTCATTGAGCATGACTAACAGAAAGTTATAGAAAGAATATTATCAACTAAGCTGAAGCTGCTCAATTCTCCCTGACCATCAGACATGTGCCTTTTTTGGCGCCAAAGTAATCTACTAACAGATGAATAGTTCATTACTCATTGAAGGAAGAGTATATCTTTCAGGTATGGCTTTCAGATTTTCCCATCAGAGAAACATAATATAGTGCTTGTATAAAATGTTTGCTAAAAAATAATACTAAACAAACAAACAAACAAATCCTGAACATTTATGTCAAGATACATGCTAAGAGCTAAGACTCATGTCAGATAATGCTAAGAGCATCACAATAATCTCAATCACTATATAATTTAACAAAGTGGTTAATATTATGTTCCCTTCTTTACCTAGTTGTAGAGCCAAGATTTAAAGTATATTCCATTGTCTAAGTTCTTAAACATTATGCAGGAATGTAGGCTTCATGATCAAGAAAGGGTTTTAAAGTCACTAGTTGGGGCTTTGAATAACAAGGAGTATGTATTTTATTCTCCAAACATTTGGGAATTAATAAAGATTTTAAGCAAGGTGTGACATAATTAGAATGATGTTCTAGGAGGATCAATGTGAGCACAGTGTAACAGAATAGAAAAAATAGGGAGAAAAAAGAGATAGTTAAAAAAGCATGAAATCTACCATTTATTGAGCACTTCTTATATACCAGGTACATGTTATTGAATTAATGAAAGATATAAGGCCTGGGATAGAGCAAAAGGAGTGGGATTCAAGCTCAGTGGACAAGTACATAGAATAGTTGTATATAGTAAGTAAAATCAGTAGAATTAACAACCAATTAGCAGTAAGATTCAGAGTGTAATACCTAGAAAGTTCTTGAATAGATTTATAATAGCTCATTCTTCTTAGCTATACCATGAAGAAAAGGGTGATTATGGCAAGATTCAAAGGCCCTGGGAAAACAGGACACCAAGCTGTGAAATAATCCGCCCTACTTCCTGACAAAGCCCTTCGTGCACTAAAACTGATGTTGTGGGTCAGCCTTGACCAGGTATATTTCACCACCTCAATCTGCTTCACTCACGGTATAGGACTGTAGCATATACTTCATCAATTAGTACATAGAATTTATCAAGAGCTCATAATGTGTATAGCTCTAAACCTACTGCTATATATCTATTTCATAGAATACCCAGAAAGCAACACATTTCTATTGTGAAAAAAGTATACATATATTTAACAATATATATAGTACCATGAGAATAGCTATATAAAACTTCAGAGCTCACTTCCAATTCCCTCAAAGAGACTTTATTTTTTCCTTTGGATCTGCAAATTTGGCAGCAATGGGGCTTTGAACAAAAATGTTCAAAACTCCAAAACTTAATAACTTTGACTTAAAATAACATATTAAAATATTTCATTTTTGATTTCCATTTTAGTGTTGACCCTAATTTATAGGCAAGGCTGGCATGATGTCAGTCTCTAGGAATTAAACTAAATTCTCCACTGACTGCTTTCTCTGCCCACCAGATCTCCAATATGAGCGCTTCCCGTGGGAGCGCTCCCCTCCTTTCCACAATTTTTTCCAAGGATTGAAAAATGTGGAAAGAAAGATACATTTCAAGTGGGAAATTAAACTGTGAACAAAGACCTAGAACAGATATCTTGAATGAGGAATGTGGGATTAGATTGGTAATGGGAGGAAGTGAGCTCTCTGACTTGACTAGAAAAAAGCGTAATAAAAAAAAAATTGGCACACAAAAAGAAAATGTTCCATTTATTAACCATAAATGATGTTTTTTAAACTATTTGTTGACTATATTCTAGAAATGAACACATAGTGCCTATGTATCACTTCCAGGGCCTCTGTGACCTATTTGTGGTTCACAAGACATCAAAAAATTGGTTCCATAATTCAATGCCCTTTCTGAGGGCACACAAGCTACTTAATTTTACATGTACCAAAAAAACAGTTAAGAAAATGAACAACATGTGTGGAGTATAGAATATTTAATAAATGAGTCTGGCACTTTACTGCAAAATGTAAATGTCCGGAGTTTCACGTATCATCCACTATGAGAGAAAGCTAGAGCTATGCCAGGTACTGGGCACACAAACTGGAGTAGCACAAATCTTGTTTTTTCAAGAGGCTTATGGTTTTATGCATGAATAGTGGGTGGTGGAATGGACAAGTAGGTAAACTTCTTTAATATAGTACTGTGGAGAGGTATACACTAGGGCAGCACACAGTAGGGCTATAAAAGCATATTGAGGAGATCAGGGATGTTTCTCAGAAGAGATAATATTCCATCTGAGTAATCAAAGAGTTGGGACTGGCATGCAAGGCAGAGGGAACACTCGTTTAGATGTTTAGATGACTATTGATATCCTAGAATAAAATAACCCAGCTACTCAAAGCCTTTCTACACTCTAAACATGACTCATTTTGATGGTTTTTAGAACCTTGCCCCCAACCTTCAAGGCAATTCAGCATGTTTCCAAGAGTAATTAACTGTCACACACAAGGGCTTTTCTCACTATTGAGTTTAAAGAAAACACCCCCATTGCAAGCACTCTATTAACCTTTTTTCATTTAATTTTCTTTACAGTACATCTTACTTTCTGTTGCTCATTTACTTATTTATTGTCTAACTACACCCACCAGAATGCAGCCCCCAAAAGTTAAGACCTAGCAGTACACCTTGTTCATCTCTAAACTCCCAGTTTCTGGAACAGTCCCTGTTATGTAGAAGACGCTCAATGGATGCTTGCCAAATGAATGAAGAGTTGCCTTCCACACCAACTGGAACGAAGGTTATGAACATCTGCTGCACGTCTTCCCTGGAATTTTTAGCAGCATATGAACGAACCACATTCCTTGATTTTAGTGAATACAGAGTCTTAAAACAACATGAAAGCATCTATTTTATCACTTTAGAACTTTATTACAGAGCAAGTATTGGATGAAATATAATACTTGTCACTATGTTAAGTAGTTTTTATGACAGCAATTTACAAGTCCTATGCAAATATCATGTCTCAATTAATGAGTTTTAGACATAGAGATACATTTCATATGCTTACCTATCTCACACTAGAACAAATAATACAAAGGAAAAGCAACTCAATTGATCAAGAAGTATTTGCTGAGTAGTTATGTGACAAAGCTTTTGGGTAAAAGAAGTCAGTAATTACTCCATGGTTTAAGCATGGTGTACAAAACCAATCCGAATCTTTTTGGAAGATGCACTGTAATGAAGATGCCTTTCCAGTTGTAAACCTGCCTCATGGTACAAGATTGGATTTAAATTCCAGTGAAATAATTTTCAATTTTGAATTGTCTCACAATATTTTCATCTTATTAGCTATTTCAGTGATAATCACAGTGACATAAAGCATGGCAATGACTAAACATATCAAGACTCATAGCAGGCCAGGTCCTGTGTTTATGGAGCATACCTATTATCCTCATTACTAGTTTATGGGTGGGTAGCTCTGCCATAATCTCTGTTTTCCTGTGAGAAGACTGAGACATAGAGAAGTCTGCTCTGAAAAGTCATAGAGCTATTGTGTCAGGACGTGTAAAAATATCTGAGCAGAGAGTTCAACTTTCTATTCATTACTTCCTATGGAAATGAAGTAGTGGCATTTTTCTTCTCAAACAAAAAATCAACCATACTCACTTAGTTCTTATATAGTTGGTTTAGAATTCATATTAATTTCTGTCATTAAGACCAGCTTGTCTGTTTATCTACTTTGTCACAGACTTAAATATACAAAGAATCAATGCTAAATTCATTGGCTATTGAGCTGGAATCTTACTTTCACTTTTGAGGTCCCTGTGGCGACCTTTGAAGACACAGCAAAAATAAAGATGATGGACATCACAGGGCCCTGGTTGTGTCTCCATGCAATGACAGACCAGAAGTCCTCACAACTCTTCTCTTGATGAACTTTCTTAAACAGGAGTTGCTATCATATTCACATCATAGCTTGAATAAGTTCATTCGAGGTTATGAATTGCGTTTTCTTCTAGCTGTTAATGCAGCCTCTCAAGTGAAGTAAAAACATTTTGTTAACCCACTCCATACTTTCTCTCATTTGCCCTCTTCCCAGTCTCCAGTGACATTTTATGCAAAGAATGACATAGTGGTAGTGAGATCAATAATCCCCAACTGATCTGGCTTTGAGCACAATCCTATCTGTTAAAGAGGCCATTCGTGTATAGTGGTAACATCAAAGACATCAGCCCTCCACAGATCTTTGTTCCATGATGGGCCTGACTCTTATCATCTGTCGGCAAACTGCGGCTTGCTGCGGCTCGCGACCCACAGTGAGCCGCAGTTTGCCGACCACTGTGACCCTAGGCGATGTTGGGTATTTTTCTTGAACCTCAGTTTCTTCTATATAAAAGGAATTTTTTAAGTCTTACACCTACTTCTCAAGGTTTTTCTTTTTCTTATTGAAGATCCGCCAGCCCAATGTTGGCCAGGAAATAGGCACTTAATAAATAGTAATATACTTTGAGCACACAGCCAAGCACAACCTCAGCATGAATCATCGTGGTGAAATTTCCATCACCCTGACCCTGGAGTTAGCCTACTGAACTACTATAGGGTCTGAGTAAAGAAAGTTGGGGACATAACAAATTTATATCTTTTCCTGGCAGACTCTGATCCCTCCTTTATTCAGCACACTAGTTTCCACACTAAGATTTACTGTATTTTTCCATGTATAAGACCATACTTTTGTCTAAAATTGTTAGGCCAAAAATTGGGGGTTTTGTTATACGTTGGGGTGTCTTATACACAGGAAATATGGTAGTCCTCTTGCTCCATCTTCTGTTGTCTGGGCACAAATCTGACCAGAGGACAAAATCAGAAAGCCAACTTCAAGTAAAGCTTTATGGCTTGAGCTTGGAGTCATTAATTCATTAATTCATTTATTCTTGGTATTGACGAGCCAAGGAAGTCACATGTATCCAAAGTTGGTGAAGGCTAGATGGCAAATTCTAATATCTCGGTACTGATGCCAGCAGTTACTTGACTAGTGAGTGATAAATGGGGCATGGAGCTAAAATTGAACATCAAAACTCCTAGAATCTTTAGTGTTTTTTCATGGATATCCCAAAACCACCAAGTAAATACTTGCATTGTTTTCTTAGAGGACGAGAACTTGATTACATATTATTTTTTTATTTTGTGGTATTGGAAGATAAACTATTCAGTTGTATGTATTTCTGTTTCCAAAAACAAAAAATACTTTGAACAAATCTTGATCAGAACTTATTTGGGGAAGAAGGAAAAACTATCTCCCTACGGGCATATCCAAACTGATAAAAAAAAAAAAAAAAAAAAAAAAAGTATAAAACATTCTAAATCAGCTTTCTCTAAATGTTTCAAATAATTCATAATGCTATCTGCCCTGAAGCAGGGAGCAGTACCTGGGTGTGCGGCTTTGTACTGAATTTAGCAGAGCCAATGAATTAGAAAGAGGTAAGTTATTATTATAAAAAGATGAAGATGCAAAGGCCTAACCATACTCACTCTAAGCTACTTCCTCTTTGCCTCTTGAATTTACAGTCAGAAATTCCACTAAAACCACTAAATTCCACTAGAACACTAAATTCTAATAGGTTGATCCCACAACTTGATTCAATCTTCGTTGACTCCCTAATTTTTAACACACTGTGTGACATGTAGTAGAAGCTTATGCTGCATTGGTGGAATAGATGAACAAATATTAGCCTTGGGAATTTGGAATGATTTTGATACATTGCATATGCATGTAGATTTATTTAAAATTAAGATACAGACACTTTAAATTACCAATATAATATATACACACAGCATTAAGTAAATATTAAGCAAAAATGAGAAATAAAATTCCACCAGCAAGTCTCTTGACTATGTCTACACTGCTGCCCCTGGGTCTGGGTTCACACTCTTCTTTAGTCTCAAAGGAGTTTTCTCCTCCTTCCATTGACCCTGGTCCAACTCAAAGCCTACCTCCTTCCCAGGATCTTCTCTGCTTACTCCAGCTTTTATTGAGCCTTTCTTCTTAGAAATCTATTTTCATCAAAGCAGAAAGGCATTTCTGTTTTGGCATTATTGTTTTTATTTTTAGTTCAGTACTTACTAGGTTACTGTCTACTATTCTCCAATCTCGAAAAAGTTTAAATAACTGCATCAGAAAACAAAAGGAACAGAAGAAAGAAAGAAAGGAAGTGTAGGAAGACAGACAAAGGTAATGGAAACGTTCTTTTATTTTGTTTTTTATACAGGCACCCTGCTGTTGTTTAGTAAAACCATCTACTTGCAGTGATAAATTACTTGCAAATGATATCAACCCTAAATTGCTTCTCAAAGTTTGTAGCTGCTGATGGCAGCAATGTTTTACAGATTTAAACAAGGTGATTTGGCAAAGAAGCATCAACTTACACTCTTATAGCCCTGAAATGAGTTTTGGTGGCAGAAAGAGACTGAGAAATGAGGTAGATGTCCCGAATACTTAATTTGTCACTTTGTGTCCTTGTGCTGCTTGAGTTAACTGCAGCACAAATGTTTGATGTTCAAAGATATTTAACCTTCATTACTGTTTGGGAGCATTTGCCTATATTGTTTTAGGCTAAAGAAAAAGAAAACAAAAACTTCTATGAAGATAGTTTCTGACCCTACTCTTCAGTGAACAGTACCTGTTTTGAAATTTTGTTTAATGTCGTGTAAAAAATGCTCCAGGGAGAAAAGAGAGGTGAGAAGTAAATATTTGAGCCCCTCTCCCTCCCCTTCTTCCTCCTTCTCTTCTTCCCTCTTCCTTTTCCGCTCTCTCTCTCTCTCTCTCTCTCCCCTCTCTCACAGCCCCTTTTTTTCAGAACAGCCTAATAAAAATTTGAATGTTTGCTTCTACTGGAACTGCAATCATGTGCCATATCTGTTTTAAAATGAGGTATAGTCACTGTATCAGCAAAATATGAGGGCTGTCTGGAAAGTATCCAGCTATGTAACCATTCTTGTTATATTTTAGAATGGCTGGATTTTTTCCGAACAGCCCTCATATAAAAATAATACTTAGGAACAAAGTAACACAAATATAGGTCTGGCAGAACTGGCAGAAGTAACGCCCCGGCAGAAGTAATGTCTCTTTTTCAATGAGTTGGTAATCTATACCAAATCTTTTATTACAAAATCATAAGCATGTAAGTCTGTAACATAACAGTATCACACTCAAGCCCACCATCTGACATTCTAGATGAAGTGTTCAAATTGCTGTCCCTCTCCCGTGAGACAAAGCAAGCCTTACGACGTCACGACGTTACTTCTGCCGGACCCTGTGTGTGTCTGGCTCTTGACCTGGACTCTGTCCTTTGGGCACAGTTCCCCCCATTAAACAAAGTATTCACTCAGCTGTATCTCAAGTGAAGGGGCTGAGTGGCGATTGCTTGATTCAGACACTGCAAGGACACATACCCTCCTCCTTCAAAGTTTTTATCAACAAAACATTCACAGCATCTAGAATTTTCTAGAAGTCCTTCAAGAGTACCTGGCTGCTTGCATCAGAAACTGCCTGGCTCACGGATAGAAGAGGTGGCTTTTCATGCCCGGGCATCTGGTGAGCAGACAGACCAACCCCTAGGGAAAGCGCCTGCCTGGTACAGTGCAGATGCTCAGCGAGCAGCTTTATAAACTAAAGCAAAAACCCTATTTGTGAAGAGACCTGTTCCAAGCAATGGAGCTTCGCACAAATGCAACAGAAACTCCAGGTGTGTCCAGAGTTCACAAACATAGATGTTATGGTGCTTAGTTTCACTGACACCTTGCACTCCATTCATTCATTCATTCGCTTATTAAATTAATAAATATTTGAGTGCCTACTACTGGTGTCATTCATGTTGTCAGACATTCTAGAAATGCAGTGGATACCAAAGAGACAAAAATCCCTGCTCATAAACTTATATTCTAGAAGAGGAAATATACATGCAAATAGAGTCTTCTGGTTATTATCAGTGTTATAAAGCAGCAGATCCCACCTTTTTGGCACCGGGACCAGTATCTGGGAAGATAATTTTTCCACAGATGGAAGAGGGTAAGGGTGGGGGTTTCAGAATGATCCAAGTGCATTGCATTTATTGTGAACTTTATTGCATTTATCGTGAAATTTATTCCCATTATTATTACATGATAATATAGGGGGTCTGGCAAAAGTAACACCTCTTTTTTTCATGAGCAGATAAACTTTAAAAAAGGGTGTTACTTCTGCTAGGCCCTGTGTAATGAAATAATTATACAATTCACCATATGCAGACTCAGTGGGAACCCTGCGAGCAACTGATATATTATGGTCTCTGTGCCATCAAACCTCTCTGCTGATGTTCATCTGTATTTGCAGCTGCTCCCTAGTGCTAGCATCACCGCCTCAGCTCCACCTCAGATCATCAGGGTTCACACTCCTAGGAGAGTCTAATGCCACCTCTGATCTGACAGGAGGCAGAGCTCAGGTGGTCATGCAAGCGAACACGATCAGGAATGGCACTAAATACAGATGGAGCGCACTCCCTCTGCCTCTCTACTCACCTCCTGCTATGTGGCCATGGTCTCTTGCTATAGAATATAAGTGAACATATCAATAAATTTCCTTCTAATCATATACATTTTGATGTATTATTTCTTTTGATTTTTTTTTTTTTGGTTCATGAGTTATTTCAAAGATCTTGTTGAATTTCCAAATAACTGAGAATTTTGTACATATCTTAATATTGATTTTTAGTTTATTATTATTGTGACTTAAAACATACTCTGTATAATTTCCATCATGTACAATTTGCTGAAACCTGATTTGTGCCCTACCACATAATCTATCTTGGTGAACAAAAGTTATACTCTCCAGTTTTGGATTGAAGGGTTTGTAAATATTAAATAGGTAAATTTATTGGTAGTGTCAGACTGATTAATGTTGTTCCGTTAACCTCAACTGCTCTAGTTTTTAGGGTTTTTTTCAATTATTTTCTTCTATAAGTGCTGCCATTTGGATAATCTTGAAGCTTCCTGGCTCTTTCTATTATCTCCTATCTTCTGTCAAGATCTTTAAATTAATTTTTCATTTTTCCTAACAAATACTTTATTTCTACCCTTTCCATTTGCTACTTCTTAGTTTACTACTCTGTTGAAATTCTCAATCTGTTCACACATTTTGTCCACATTTTCTACTATGCTTTTTAACATATTTACCCTAGGTATTCTAAAGTCCTCGCCTGTCTGGAACTCCAGTTATCTGAATCATTTTGTGTCTGCTTCTATCGATACCTTCCTTTCTTGACTATGTTTCATATTTTTGTACTTCCTTATGTGTCTCATGCTTTCTGAAATAAAATTTACTGCTGAATATTGTGTGTAGAAGAAAATAGAAAGTACAGTAAGTAAAATGACATCTAGAAAAAAAAGGCATATGCCTTTTGTCAGGTTGCTAATCTGTGACTGACCTGAGTCCAACTTTTATTGAGTTACTAAGATTCAGTTCACCCTTGGCTTCAAATGTTGAGTAGAGAAGAACAAGAACTTCTCTTTGTAGGGCTGGAGAGCTAAGTGCTAACGATTCTCCAAAAATCTTCACACATAACAGCTGACCTGCCACCTTTCTTGAGTTCCTAGGGTGTTCTCTTTCTTATCTTGTTCTACTCCCAGATTGAGGCACTTCAACAAATTGATCCACACATTCTTGTCCTATCCTTCCCCTTCAGCAACCACTGCTTTCCACACGATACAGGAGTAGAGTGCCTTGAAGGAACATCTTTAAATTACATCATGAGATGGAGAGAATTCAGCAGAGAACATTCTGTGAGTCTACACAATTCACCAGACATTTTCCCCAATGTCTATATCTTCCCATCCAACTGTCTTCCCTCCTGAACAAAGGGAAATGTGGAAGGTACTTCACATTTTCCAAAGTAATGCTCCAAGATTTTCTTGAACACTGAAAATACTAAATGTTTTGTGATGAGTAGACAATCTGCATGTCTTTGTTTATTCCAGTCAAATGCTAATGTAATTAGAATTGGTAGATAGAAGAAAAAAAAGTCAGCAGATCTCATTAATTTACACTGTAGCCAAATTTGAGGAGTCTGAACAGACTCCAGCAATCCTAGTACAGGTGTAACCCCCCCCCCCCCCGCTCCCCACATCCATGTTCTTCCCTGTATAAAGGTCATGCTCATATTTTAAAATAAATATAAACAAACATAGTCAAGAGTTCCCTGGGCACTGAAGCTGGGGAATACCTACATGCAGCATGTTCCATTACAAGCATTCTTCATTTTGATACTGAGATGGAGGTCAGTAGGTTAATTAAAACTTAGAATATGCTAATGTGAACATCAATGGAGTCTGACAATTTTGTAACTTCATTAACTCTTGATCTTTTGCATTTGGGAAAACAGATCTCACTATTCTTCATATGTCAGTTCTTGAGAGATACATGAAACCCACTTTGAATTCTCTAATAATATTATAACAAATGTGTATACCATTGTCATTTCCCTTTGAAGAGTGGCTATTGCAATTTAAAGTGCATAAGAATCATTAGGTGAGGATGCTAAAATGCAGATTCCTCGGTCTCTATGCCCAGAGATTTCTTCATTCAGAAGGTTACAGGTGAGGCTCAGAATCTGAATTTAAAGGCCAAGGCAAACCTTTTTGGAAGCACTGCCTTATAATTAAGTCCCAAAATGTACAACTTTGCAAAGTCCCCATGAATCCTTTACACCCTGATAGGAAGGAGCATGTATTATCTCCCTAGTCTACTCCTATATTACTCTCCTGAGTGCTTCAACTTCCACTACACTCACTCCTTTTCTATAAAACTGCATGTTCCTTTCTGCTTTTGTACCATCACATATGCTATTCCTTTTGCTGGGAACCCCTTTTCCTTTTGTCTGATCAACACCTTCTTATCCTTGGACCTCAGCTCAAATGCTTCCCTAATACATAAATTAGGTAGGTCTCATTTGTGTGAACCACCTTCCTACCCCGAATAAAAATTTCTTCTAAGACTTCTCCTTCTTCACAGCTATTTACATAGTTATAATTATACATTAATTTTTAAAAAGATTTATTTTATTATTTTTGAGAAAAGGTGAGAGAGAGAAGGGAGGAGGGCCCAGAGCAGTCTCCACAGTTAAGCATCATTGGTTGTGACATGGTTTCATTCCACACAGGTGCGCGGGGCAGGAACTGAACTGGACACTTCCCACATGGGAGGTGAGAACTTTCGCCACCACACCACCCTGGCAGTAACCAGTTGTACTGCAGTTCAGCATACGAATTTGCATGGGCCAGAACCAGGATTTGATACCCAGACCTCACAGATGCAAGGCAGGTGCTCAATCTGCTGAGCTATGGCAGCATCCGCTGCATTCATTTTTTAAAAGGCATTATATCACTGTGTTTCCCACTAAAAGTATAAGTTATGTTCAGCAATGCTACCTACTGAGCTGTCCACAGTCTTTGACTCACAATCACCCCTTCTGTCTTCAAAGCCAGCAATGTCACCTCTCTCTCTCAAAACCACCTGAGCAAGGTCCTCTGCTTTTAAGAACTCATGAGATTCAGGTGGGTCCATTCAGATAATTCAAGATAATCTCCTCATTTCATTTCAAGAGCCTTAACTTCAGTCACATCCACAAAGCTGCCTATGCCAGAAAAGGGAACATATTCACAGGTTCTGAGAATAAGAACATTTACATCTTTGGGGGACCATTATTCTTCCTACTACACTCAATATCCCTGAAACAAATTCCCTTGTGTGCATAAACGAGGTTAGGCTGTATTTCTATGAGAGCTTCATAAACTCTCTTGTGTGTCCTGTCTAGATTGATGACAATAAAACTGGCTTAGAAATCCAGAGCTTTCTCCAATGTCTTCTGTTTACAACATACACATTCAGTGATTCATGAAGTCCTATACATTTTGACCCTGAAATGGATCAAGAAAACAGTTTTTGCATTTTCATTTTTTTATCCTAGAGTTCAAATCCCTTTTGTACCTGCACTAATATAGCTTCCCTGCCTATAATTTCTATCTTTTCCAAGCCACTTTTCTCACTGGTAAAAATATTATCTTTTACTATAATACTTACACATAATGCTACAAATTTCCTAATAAAAACCATTTGATGGTTTTTTGTTGTTGTTTTTTTAATAAAGATTTATTTTATTATTTTTGATAGGGAGACAGAGAGAAGAGGGAGGGCCCAGAACAGTTTTCATGGTTATATGTCATCAGTTTTTGACATGGTTTCATTCCACACAGGTGGGTGGGGGCTGCGCAGGGTGAGAATTGGGCTGGGGGCCTCCTGCGTGGGAGGCACACCCCTGTGAGCTGGGGGCTGAGCCAGGGGCCTCCTATATGGAAGCTCGCCTTGGCAGGAACTGAACTGGGGTTACAAGGTGAGCACTTAATCTGCTGAGCCACCCTGGCATCCCCCAATTTGATGGTTCTTAAAGCCTTTATATTAAGCTCAAACTTTCCTCAAATGATCTAATTTAACTCATAGTATGTTTACTTTTGTTTTGCCCCCTTCTTCTCCTACCTCTCCCGCCTTCTGAGTTACTTTAAGTACTTAATGAACTTGTGGCATGAAACACTTGTTTCATCCATCATTCATTTATCTCTGCACCATACCAGCTACTATAAAGGGTTGAAAGATATGAAAGTACAGTCTAAGAAAATTTAATGAAAGGATATAGTGTGGAAGGAATTTGAAAAATGGGACAGAGATGGTACATTACAGAGGATATACAAAGGGCATTCTAGATTGGAGACAGGCCTGATAACAGGAAACAAAGACTGCTTTTATTAAAATCTACTCCTTCCTTAATTCAAATATTTCAAAAATATTTAATAATACTATCATTATATGCTCCTAGGAAATAGTGATGATAAAATTCTTGTTCTCATAGAGTTTATATTCTAGTGGATAGACAAACAAGTAACTTTTTTTAAATACACAATTTTGGGGGAAGCCGGGATGGCTCAGTGGGTTAAGCACTCACTTTGCAGCGCTGGGGACCAGAGATCGAATCCCGGCCCCGGCCCGTGCACAACCATACGCTGAACTGGGAGCTCCCCCAGTTCAGTTCTCTCTCTGTCTCTGCCTCTGTATCTCTCTCTCTCTCTGTCAAAAATAAAAATATATTTTAAATACACAATTTTGGATAGGGTTGTTGCAATAAAGACAAAGCAGAATAAGAGGTTAGAGCAGGGCTGTCCAACCTTTTGGCTTCCCCAGGCACACTAGAAGAAGAATTGTCTTGAGCCACATATAAAATGCACTAACACTGAAGATAGCTGATGAGCTGGAAAAAAAAATTCTCATAATGTTTTAAGAAAGTTTACAAATCTGTGTTGGGCTGCATTCAAAGCTGTCCTGGGCCGTATCCAGCCCATGTTGGACAAGCATGGGTTAGATAGTATGGGTGTGGGCTGGAAGCTCTTTAGATTGGGTTATGGGGACAGTCTCTAAAGAACTGACATTTAAGAACTGAATGATAAGCAGCCCACAATATGAAAATGTGGGGGAAGCTGCGATGGCTCAGTGAGTTGAACATTTGCTTTGCAGCCCTGGGGACCAAGAATCAAGTCCCAGCAGACTCATATGCTGAACTGGGGTGTGCTTTCCATGCAGTAGAACCCCCAGTTCAGTTCTCATCCCCCGGTTCAGCCCCTGGCTCAGGGGGGTGTGCCTCCCATGTGGGAAGCCCCCAACTCAGTTCCCACCCTGTGTGGAATGAAACATGTTGAAAACTGTTGATGTACAGTTGATGCTCTGGGCCCTCCCCCTTCTCTCTCTCTCTCTCTCTCTCTGTCAAAAACAATAAATCTTAAAAAAAAAAAAAAAGGGAAAACCTAAGAGAAGAGAATTGAAAGGTAGAGACTAACTGTGCCAAAGCCATGGTTTGAAAATAAACTTGGAGTATTCGAGAAGGAACAAGCACAGTGTGGCTGGAACAGAAAAAGCAGAAGAGAAAGCAGTAAAGATTGAAATAAGAGAAGAAACTGCAAAACTGAAATAGCCTTGTTTACCATGTCGATGTAAGAAACGTCTTAACCTGGAGAGAATTCTAATGAGTTTATTTGTGTCAAATCGATGACAACTGCTGGGGAGTAAAACCTCCAGGGTAGCTTAAAACTTGGGGCATTAGAAAAAGTCAGCAAAGGCAATCAGTGAAATATTAGAACCACTAAGCTTGCCAAAAAGAACAGGAGAATGTGGTGTTCCAGAAGTCAAGTGAAAAGTGTTTGAAGAGAGGAATCTACCATATGTCAAAGGAGACTGATAGGACAAGGAAGAGGACAGGTTAGAGGTCACTGTTAACCCTAAGAGGAGCCATCTTCTTATCAGGACGAGAACCCTATGAAGTTGTGTTCAAGAGAAAAGAGGAAGGAGGTGAAGATCTGGAGACAACAGGTACAGCTCACTGAGGAAAAAATAAGTAGTAGGTAAAGGTGGACATATGCTCAGGTGTGTCTTTTTAAAACTGATTTTAAAATGCTTGCATGCCTGTGGGGTGTCTGATCATAAGCTTTATTATAACAGGGTTGACTCTACTGCAAATGTCAGTGACTTCCTGGATAACAGTTCTCCTCAAAATTCTGGTATTATAGCAGGCAGCACACATTGTAATTGAAAAGTTAATGTACGGTAAATGTTGGTAAATGTATGAGCTTAGACTAGTTAAAGTCTCTGAGCCATTATTTTTTCATCTATATAATGGGGATGACTATATATATATGTTTTTTTTTTAGAAGAAAATGGAATTTACATATATATTTATTTGTATTTATTACATTTGTGTGTATGTATATATGTGTGTGTGTATGTATATGTATGCATGTGTGTGTGTGTGTGTGTGTATGTGTGTGTGTATATATATATATATGGCATCTACCACAGTGCCTGAGACATAGTAAGCACTCAATAATTGAGAGGAATTACCATCATTACTGTCTTAGTGCTTGACTGTTAACACTTTTTACAGTCAGCAGAATGGCCTATTAGGAGTTCAGTTACACCAAAGAGAACAATTTTGGTCTTGACTTCCTCTCCCTTTATGTACCACTAGTTCCCAGGCAGACCCTAATGCCCTTTCCCATTTCAAAGCACCACAGGGGAGACAGCCTAGGGGACGCAACAGCTGTGTGCCAAGCCCCACGAAAAAACCCAGTGAGTTAATGTCATTTTAAACATGGTTTTCTTATGTGTAAATTAGCTTGCAGATTTGCAAGCTTCCTACCACTAATTACTAGATTAGCTAGAGTTACCCTGCAGGGAGAGCAGCAATGAGGAAGACAAACATGGTATTCTTCTGTGAATGTTCATTTGCATAGTTCATCCAACTCTAGGCTTTCAGGAAGACAGCCCCCTGCTTCTCCCAGTTAAATCTAATATGACATTTACAGTGTTACACATGAATATTAGGCAACAAATTAGCCCAAAGCTGCAATTAATCACAATCCAGCACCAACCCAAGGGAACAGAGAGCTAAACAAATAAATTTCTTAACATGAGCTCTCCTCTTGATTCATGCACATTGGGCAAGATAATTTTCTAAATCGAGAAATGCTGGTTGGAACTGTAGCACAGAAGCTTTGGTAAGAATTGCGATGTGCACAGTTTGATATACAGTCCCTTGAAATCGATACCTGACTTCAAATCTCAGTTTTCATTACCTCCTTGCATTGAACAAGAGTTAGCCAAGACAATCTTGTATGCAAGGAAAAGACGAACTCCTGATTCTAACAGCTCAAGCAAATACATTGGCACACTTAAAGAAAAAGCTGAGGGACCAAAAGACGTCCTTCCCGCCCAACTAGATCCAAGGGTTCAAAGGACGTCATCAGGATCTGGTCTCCCTTTCCCCTCCATGTCCTGGTTCTGCTTTGCTCTACATGCATCATCTTTACTACTAGCAATCCCTCAAGAAAAAGAGGTTCTTCTTTCTTAACAGCATGAAAGCATGCCTAGAACTGAGTCACATGCTCACCCTGAACCAATCATGATAGCCTGTGTTGTTGTACTGTTTGGCTAGGCTTGGGTTTTATGCCTAACACAGAAACCAGAGTAGAGTCATCTTCACCGAAATCACACCAACAGAGAAGCTGGTGTTTTTGTTTCCCCTGGGGAAAGCAGAATGTTGTTCTTATCCTAAGGAAAGAAGGGATTGGGAGCTGGAAAAGGAAATATAACAGACACTCACTACTGTGAATGATTCTACTGCTCAAAGTTTCTATTTTAGTGATTGTAAAAATATAAATCACTAGTATTACAAGGATATCTACCTCTTGGAATTGTGAACATCTGCATAAACTAAAGGCTAAATAACTATGTTTTATTATCATTGCTTTCTCAAAGTTATTTTGAAAATGTGTTGTTATTGACCCTAATAACTGATTTCACTTTACCTTTCCACTACTGGAATTACAAAGGCATTATGTTTTAGAAGTTGATTTTGTTATCATGTTTAGCAAGTGATTCTTCAAGCATAAGAAGGAAAGTAATTCCAAAAGCCACATACGGTCATGTTACAAGCATGGTTTGAGTTAACATTTCAATCACCCAAGCTCAGAGGTACATGTCTCTCCTTAGATGAGTAAAGAGAATTTTTTGGGTTTAAGGAGGTCAAACACCAGGATCCATCACCCATAAAACCTCTGCTGATACTCTCACATAAGGGTCAAGCACAGATATAGTTTATTTTAGAGACAGCACTTATAGTCCTTGCCCAGATCACCTCTGGAAAAGTGTTTTCCAATTCCTTGATGTCTGTGTGTGCTTAAAACAATTCCAAATTTCATAGTAGGAAAGTAATATTCCTCCAAACTCTTTCTTGAAAATAATATACTGTACAAATTTCTATTATTGTTAGCTGAAAACTCATAAGAGATTTTTATCTTCTAACAATTTTTTAAAAACTCAATAAGCTATACTCAATAAGTCATACTTCATTAAAAAAAAACAACTAATGGAAAGCTCAGGATGCAAAGAAATCTAAATAAACTGAAGTCCAGAAACTTACAGGTCTTTCATAGAGAAGAGACAGAGATGGAAACTACTAAAAATATAAAAAATAAATACTACAAGTAAAAATTTTGGTATTAGAAATGGAGAACTTATTTGGTAGGCTGAATAGCAAAGTAGACACAGAAGGGAAAAAAAGGAGAACTTGAAGATTGGTCAATAGAAAATGTACAAGTGAAAATACAAAAAAAGGGGGGGGGAATTAAAAATCAGTTGTCTATGGAATAATATCGAGTGGTCTAATGCATAGGAACTTAGCAACCCAGAAGAAAAAAGAGAAACGGCAGAAAAAATATTTGTATTGATAATGACCAAGGACTTTCTAAAACTGATAAAAGGCATTAACCAAATACAAGATGCTCAGTGAAAACAAAACAGAATAAGTACAAAGAACCTCACATTAACTTACCATGGTCAAATTGATGGAAACCAAGGACAATGTGGAAATCATAAAAGCGGCAAGATGGAAAAAAAAAAGAAGATAATTTTTAAAAATGTCAGCAAATCAAATGCACAGCAACCAAATAATGTTTGCCCTGTGGATGAACATTTAATTCCACATTTGAATATCAATCAGTGTTAATACAGTAAAGAATAAGGAATAGAAGTCATGTGATTATATCAATACATGCAGAAAAAGTGTTTGACAAGAGCATCTATTTATTGTAAAAACTCTGAGTCAATCAGGAATCAAAGGGAACCTGCTCACTTCATAAAGGACGTCTAAGAAAATCCGGAAACCTGGCATCATATTTAATAGTGAAACACTGAATACTTTCCTCCTGAATCAGAACAAGCCAAGAATGTCTGTTCTAATGAGTTCTATCCAATATTGTACTGGGGGTCTCATTCTGTGCAATAAACCTACAGGTTATATGGAAGTAATAATGTTTGTTTGTAGGCGACATGATTGACTTTAGAGAAATACTGAATGGAGGGTCTGAGGATCAAATCCAGGCCCTGGCTTGTCAGACCCATATGCTGAACTGGGGTGTGGCCCCCAGTTCAGTTCTCACCTGGATGATCTTCCCGTGTGGGAGGCCCCCGGTTCGGCCCCCAGTTCATGGGGGCGTGCCTTCCATGAGGGAGGCCCATGCCTGGTTCCTGCCCTGCGCTCCTCCCCCACCCCCACCCCACCGCTCACCTGTGTGGAATGAAACTATGTTGAAAACTGATGATGTACACATTTATCTGGCATCAACCAATGCCCATAGGTATCGGATAACTGAGAGTCTACTGTGCAAAGAATTCACACATACGTACTCCTTACTCAGATGCCCTATTGTTAACATTCCTATAAGCATAAAATGTTAAATTTTGTCAAAATTTTAAGAAACCAACATTAGCACATTATTATTCACTAAACTCCAATCTTTATTTGGATTTCATTAGTTTTTACACTACTGTCCATTATATTGTAGGTCAGGATCCAGTTCAGGAGGCCAAGTTTGTGTCTAGTCATCATATCTCCTTAGACTCTTCTGGTTTGTGACAGTTTCCCTGTCTTCCCTCGTTTTTAATGACTTTGATCATTTTGAAGAGCACTACTGGATTGGTACTTTGTTTGGGTTTGTCTTGGTATTTAGTTGCTTGTTTTTGTTTCTATCCTCAGGGTTGCCTGGGTTTCTGAAGGTATTTTGGAAGAACATCACAGATGTAAAGTGTTGTTCTGATCACATCATATCTCTAGTAGATGCTATCAATATGACTTATTACCAACATTATTAATATTAACTTTGTTCACCTGGCCAAGATTGGATTACCAGGCTTCTCCACTGTTTTTCCCCATTTTATACTCTATTCTTTGAAAGTAAGTCACAAAATGCAGCCCATAGTTCAAGAGGAGAGAGAGAGAGAGAGAGAGAGAGAGAGAGAGAGTTTAAGTTCTACAAGCTGGAAGGGGGGAGTATCTACATAAATTACTTGGAATACTTCTGTAAGAAAGACTTGTTTTTTCTCCCCCATTTATTTGTTCACTTATTTATTTTGTGTTAGGAACCAGTATTACGCTATTAATTTATATACTTAAATTGTTCTAGCTTTGGCCATTGGATGTCTTTCAGGTTTACTCTTGTGCACTTTGACAAGACCCTTCCTTTTGATTTTTGACCACTTACTTACATTCAAGCACTACAAGAATCTCCAGGCTCATCTTTTATTGCCCCTTCTTCAATGCGAAAATCAACAACTTATCTAAGAGACTCAGTACTTTTCACTGGAGAATGGTGTCTAGAACCGAAGCACTAGGTATCCTCTTTGCTACTGAAACATCATTGCTTTTCAGCTCTCGTTGTAGACAGAGCTAGGAAATTTATGTATATATACCAACTCGTGTATATATACTTATCTATAATTATTTCTGGGTCTCTCTAGCGAGTCAGATATTTATCTGTGACAAATATATATTAGTACTAATATCTCCTACTCTAATCCAGTACCACATAATTAATTCTAGCTTCCCCCTTCTTACCTATATCTTGGCTCTCCAACACTGAGAAGCCTATCTGCCACCACAATCCATATCCATCAGCTATTTGTGTGACATCAGTATACAAGTCATTTTCAGAACTGCTAACCTGTACCCTGCATGATAAATTTACCAATTAGAGTACAGGATTTATGTTTATTTAATTTTGTCTTTAGCGTTATAGTGGCTAGTTAAAAATCTATTTTACAAAGTTACTTGAATCAACGCCTGTTCTCTCATCCTCTCCAGTGAAGTTACATGACACATACGCAATACAGATAGATTCTGTTGTCACAGTCAACATTTCATCCTGGGATTTCCTCCAACCTCCTCATTGATTCTTAATTTAATTTACATACATTAAAGTTTATTCTCTGACATACAAATTTCAGTAGCTTTTGAAGAATTCATAGTCATGTCTTCAGCATCTTGATTCCATATAGAATAAATCCATCACCCTAAAACTTCTCTTTTGTTTCCCCCTTTGTAATCAACCACGGACCCTCTCCTAACTCCTGGCAAATGCTGGTCTGCTTTCTGTTCTTATAGCTTTTCTTTTCTATAAAAGGAATCATACAATATGTAGCCTTTTGGGTTTAGGTCAAGCTTGTTAAACCTGGGGACCATAGGGTACATATGGCCCAGGATCGCTTTGAATGTAACCTAACACAAATCTGTAAACTTTCTTAAAACACTGAGATTTTTCAGCAATTTCTTTTTCTAGCTCATCAGTTATCGTCAGTGTTAGTATAATTTACATGTGGTCCAAGACAATTCTCTTTCTTCCAGTGTGGCCCAGAGAAGCCAAAAGTTTGGACGCCTCTGACCTAGGTTCTTTTACTTAACAAAATACATGTAAGATTCAACATGTTGTTATGTGAATCAAGAGCTCATTCCTTTTTATTGCTAAATAGTATTCCATTGAATGGTTAAATGAGTATATCCATTCACTTATAGAAGGACATTTTGGTTGCCTCCAGTTTGGGGCAATTATGAAAAAATACACATTCTGGTTTCTGTATGGAGAGAAATTTGCAGTTCAAAAGGGTAAATATTTAGAAATGTGTTTGCTGGATCATGTTAAGTCTTTTTACTCTTATAAAAATACTTGCAAACTGTTTTCCAGAATGGCTGTAGCATTTTGCATTTTCATCAGCCATAAATGAGAGTTCCTATAGTGCTATATCTGCATCAATATTTGGCATTGCCAGTTTCTTAAACTGTCTCATCCTTTGTAGGGATCTGCATATAGCAAACATGAATAAATGTAAGTCTGTGCTTTAAGTCAAACTGTATTGACTGGGATAAGTTAGGAAAATGTCAGTCTAAATTAGTGTTAGAAAATTTGCTTTATAAATATTTTAAGAAATTAGATCTCATTAAGGGAAAGTAAAATGATTTTGGACAGAAATGGCAAATCATTCTTCTCATGAGAATCTTGATTAATTACTGGAGGTATACTTGGTGCTTTCCACTGAGCAGGATTCTGAGGCTACATCTGACCTCAAGGAGAAAGGATGCTGTGAGCGATTAGCAAAGTCGGTTATAAGCAGAGGACAAGACTCTGGGGTATAAGAACACGTAGTTTCTCAGATCTGGGCTAATCCAGTGCTGCTGAATGGCGTTCCTCCAAAAGGGAACTACTGTAGTAATGGCCTCCAAAAATGCCCATGAACCCCAGAACCTGTAAATGTGTTAATTGACGTGGCAAACCAGAATTAAAGTGGGAACTGAATTAAGATTACAATCAATGAAGCGTAAGAGAGGGAGATTATTCTGGATTATCCACATGGGTCTGATGCAATCACAATAAAGGTCCTTAAATGAGAAAGAGGGAAGCAGAAAGTCAATGCAGGAATGACGGGATGTGAGGAAGACTTGGCTGGACACTTAATTTTGAAGATGGAATGAGACCATGAGCTAAGAAATCTGGTAGCTACTAGAAGCTGGAGAGCGCCTGTCAATGGCTTTTTCTCCAGAGCCTCCAGCAAAGAGTGCATCTCTGGCAATTCCTTGATTTTGGGACAATGAGATATGCATCAGAATTCTAACTTACAGAATTGCAAGATAATACATATTTATCATTTTAAGCCACTGAGTTCGCAGTAACCTGCTACAGCAGCCATAAAATACCAATACACCCACTGTAATGATTAGAAAGCAGAGGTTGAAGATTAATGTGTTAACTTTTGAGTGTGAAAACAAAGTTTAAAGAGTCTGAAGTCCTTAAAATTTTTAGATCCATTAGACAGTTTCTCATCAGCCTATTTATTCCTTAGACAATTGTGAAAAAGCAAATTTCAGACTTATTCCTATCCATTTATCTCTAATTTAGAGTTGGTACATTATAAAATAATGAAATTTTCTTACATGACCAAATCAAGCCATCTAGATCAGTGGAATGCAACCTTTTGGCTTCCCTGGGCCACAATAGAAGAACTGTCTTGAGCCACACATAAACTGCACTAACACTAACAATAGCTGATGAGCTAAAAAGAAAGAAAAAGAAAGAAAAAGAAAGTTAAAAAAAAATAAAAATTTCATAATGTTTTTGGAATTTGTGTTGGGCCTAACTCAAAGCCCTCCTGGGCTGCAGCTTGAACATGCCTGATCTAGACCAACTAAAAATTGCTAGAGACATTCTGTTCAGCCTAGTCTGCCAGAACAGGGGCCATATGTCATTTGAAGAACATGGAAAGATAGAAACATCATCACAGTTGCCATGGCTTCACTGCTCCTACAAGTAAGTATGTTGATGGAACAACCCATGCACTGGGCAAGATTCCGTCTCTGACTCTGTCCCCAGCTCCCACAATCAGAACAGCATGCAGTTATGATTCAGTGCAGCCCACCACGCTTCCAATAACCTCTACATCTTATTCATAACTTGGGCTGTGCCCCATAATGAATGCTGCCATTATTTCCTGCTTCCCCGCTCACCCCATGCTTGTGGGTTCTAGCTGCCTCATATTTAGAGATTAATTTTCCGTCCTCCCTCACTGCTCCTTCCATACTTTCTTATGTTTCCCCTTCGGAAAGTACTGGATGTGAAGGGAGAAGTGGGATCATGCAGTGACCCCATTTTTCTTTTCTCATAACTGTGAGCTGTATCCTTTGTATTAAATCCAAAATTGTGCTTAGGGGAAGGAGCGCCGTGTTATGGGTGGATGAAGGAGGTGCTGTTTCTTCACATGTGACAGAAAATCCCATGAGCTATGCTCACCAGCAAAAAGCACATCCTTAGGGGAACATTATAAAAGACCCAGAATAGCTTCAAAATCACAACTTGAGGCTATGCCCAAGAAAAAAATAAGTTATTAAACAGATACTTACATTTAAAATAAAAGAATAGAAAAGAGGATTTTTTTTTCCTCTCCAACATGGCTAAAAGAGTGCTTTTCATCTCCAACTGAGCCCATCAAGAATAAGGGGAGCATTAATGTAGCCCCAAACCAGGAATCAGGGCAGCACCAGAGAAAACATCAGGGGATCTGCACACCCTTCTGGGAGGCAGGGAGGCGTGGGAGGGCCTACAGGTCACAAGAGCGTCCCACAGAGCTGTTAAAAGCTACTTTCAGAAGAAAAATCATCTTCTTTTGATCTTTTGATATTCAAAGGGCTACATTTCCAGCTATTGAAAACTTTGGTATCTTTTGTTTGTTTTTCAGCCAAAAAATATTCATGGAAAACCTTTGTCCTAATTACAAACCTGGGTTTCTTCTGACTGCTTTTTTTATTATTATATGTTTTTGATGAGGAATGACTGGTATTATTTCACAGCAATGTCGTAAAATTTAAATTGCTGTCAGAATATTTCCATATAACGCTTGTTACATAGTAAATCCTATATATTTAGAAGCTTTAAGTATATCTTTGTTACATCTTCCAAAAAAAGGAACACCCAATTAGTTATGCCCCATTGTCAATATTCTAAGGGCCTTAGAAAGCAATGGGACTCTCAGCTGATTGTACACCTGGAACCTACGTAATTTTTACTAACCAATGTCACCCCAATAAATTTAACAGTAAAAACAAAGTAGTGGCTGAAAACGACATTTTAACTTTAAATAAAATATTATTTGACATTTAACAATAAATAAGTAAAAATTGTGTCATTTTCTCACTTTTCTCTGATTCTGTTGGTGCCGTCAAGCCACACCTGTGATAAGCTACAGGTATGGAAGGTAAAAACACAAAGGTCATATTGGAATTCCAAGGTTACTCAATATCAGCAGAATGAATTCTGGAAAATGGCTTAACCTCTCTGAGCCTCTGTTTTCTGGTAGTATTCTATGAAAAATCAGTGAGAGAATGCCTCCTCATAATAGGCACTTAAGAGTTGTTGAATGACTAAATGAAAAATGAATGGATGGGTTAATGAATGCATGTAGAGAATTAGAGATCTTCCTCCCAAGACTGTCCCTCTCATAGCCTTCCCCATCTGAGTTGATAATCATTCTGCTGTCACACTTCACATCAGATCTGTTGGGAAACACAAGGACCCACCCAGAACCTGACCTCTTCTCACCATCCCCATTGCTATCACCTAATCTAAGCCATCTCTGGGATTTCTGTTTAAGATTTGCCTGCTTCTACATTTGCATTCTTTAGTCTAATTTTAGCGTGGCTATTTCAAAATAAAGGATAGACTAATTCCCTCTTTGGTTTAAAATCTTATTTCAATCCATATGAAAGCCGGGTCTTACAGTGACGTACAAACTCTGTGCTATTCCTGCTATCCCTCTAACCTCAGCCCCTGCTGGTCTTCCCCATCCTCACTTGGCTTTTGCCACAGTGGGCCCTGCTGATTTTATAACTCAGGGTGCATTCTTCTGCCTCAAGGCCTTTGTACTGGCTGTCCTATCTGTAGTGTTCTTCCCCTAGCTTTACACTTGCAACTCCTTCACCATCACCCCTTAAGTCTTTGTTTATATCTTATGTTCTCAGTGACATTTGTACTGACTATCCCATTTAATTCTGCAGCCAGCTTCTACCCCATATTCCCCATGCTTTACTCCATTTTACTTGTTTCTCTCTTTAAAATAGCCTTATACACTAAGCAGTATACTAATTTGCTTATTTATGAAGTTTATTGTTTGTTGTCTATCTAGAGTGCAAGTTCTCTGAAGGTTTTGTTTATTGATACATTCTAAGAGCCTAATATAGGACATGCTCCTATAATATTTGTTGAATGAATACTTATTATTATTATCATTACATAATAGTCACACATGGTAGTCTCCTGAGCTTTCTATCTTAAAGAAGGGCATGGGACAATTTTTGGTACCAGAAGTTCTGTCTGTATGGGATAGAGATTGATTTTCTTCTCCCTGGCAGGTCAGAATCAAGCAGTTGTCTCATGATGCATGTCCCAGGGCTTTAGACATCACCAGTCAACAAGCCAGGGAGAATCCAGCTAACACAGTGGTCCCCAATCTTTTTGGCACCAGGAATCAGTTTTGTGAAAGGCAATTTTCCCACAAACCAGAGAAAGAATGGTTTTGGGATGTTTCAAATGCATTGCATTTATTGTGTACTTTATTTCCATTATTATTACATGGTAATATATAATGAAATAATTATACAACTAATTGAATGCTGCCGTTGATCTCACAGGTGGTGGGGCTCAGATAGTACTGGGAACAGCTGTAAATACAGATGAAGCTTCTCTTGCTAGCCCACCGCTCACCTCCTGCTGTGTGGCCCAGTTCCTAATAAGCCACAGATTGGTACTGGTCCATGGCCCAGGAACTGGGGACCCCTGAGCTAGTGGATTCAAGTCACATATCAATATAAAAGTCATCTCCAGGAAGAAAGAAAACAAGGAGGAAAACATGAAACTTTTTGGCATCAGGAGAGAAATCTAATAAATAAAAACCAGTGAAAACCTCAGGGCAAAGTAAGAACCAGAAAATCTGGAACTTGACCCCTTTTCATATTCCCATTGCTATCACGCTGAGCCATCTCTAATACCCAAATTTATTTTTTCTCTAAGTTAAAAGACATTTTATAGTATTTCTGCCCACAGATCCTAACAATAAGCACGCTGCATCAAGTGAGACTTCTGTATAAAGATCTCCTGTGGGCAAAGATACATCAGGGCCCCCAGATTTCACCGGGATAAGAATTATCCAAAAGTTTTATTTCTAATGACCATGTGATCAACAGAGGGATGACTATCTCAGGTTCTTAAATCAGACTCCCTGGGTTCCCTCAATGACTTTGGGAAATCACAGTTTCCACAGTTTTGAGTCATACGGGATAGGGTTCCTATACAGATAATACTAGGTAATGTTCATGAAGCTCTGAGCAAAGTGCTTATCACATAGAGAATTTTAATTTCTAGCCTATGCAATACTCTCTCATGGTTTGTAAAGGAAAGGCTCAGCATTTTAAGCAACGTGCTGTTGGTACAGGGCACTCTTTGGTCCCAAGGAGCCATTCTGAAATGAAAGTTGTGAGAGGAATGTGCTTAGTAATCAGACACCATGGCCTTGGGCAAGTAAAATACACACAATGAACCTTGGTATCTCCATAAATTAAATGGGGATAATAATATGTACTTCATAGGAGCTTATAGAGGCAAGATAATACAAGAGCTGTGCCTGGCACATACAAACTGCTTAACAAATGATTTTTTTTTTGTATTTTTATAATCATATACACTAAAAGAGTATGTCCTATGACTCTACCTGTTCCTAATAGATCTCCTTTCTCCCCTCCTTTCACTCCTTGCGAGTTGTTGCTGGACCACTACTTGGTTGGGTCAAGAGTTGCAGCTATCTGCCCTTCTTCCTGGCCCCTTCAGCAGTACTAATGCTGCTGGCAGACTATACCAACCTTCACTCAGAGAGCATGCCCGCTCTTAACTCCAAGTCTTCTGAATCAAGACAATCGCAGGTGTCAAGAAGCGTGGGAAGATTGGGATCTACTTGACCTTTAGGTCTATATAAAGGTTCATTATCATTGTTTCCAGCAAACATTTGGTATATCTGCCTGCCCAGCACCCGTTTCCCTTCATTTGGGCAGTGGGGTGTTAGCATACCAGCTTTCCTCTACTCCAGCCTTGTGATCTGGGTGGGCATTTCCTTGCTCCCTGTGCCAAGAGGGAATGGGTGGTTGCTTTAATGTCCACACAAGAGAAGCTTGAGAAGATGGTGAAGAGAGGCAGAGCTGAAGGAGAGAGTCCGAAGGACATTGTGTGAGCCCCTAGATGAAGCCATGCCTGCAGCGGACCACCCTTCAGTTTGTCAGTTATATCAGCCAAGATGTTCCTTGGTGGCTTAATATGTATTTCATTGGGTTTGCTGTCATTTGCAACTCTATCTTAATTCTCCACCTACGTGCAATTCTTTCTCTGTTTGCTGTGATATGTGTGTTTTTATGGGGTAGCAGGGCCCTCTGAGAATCTGATGGACTGTATGAACCTATCTTAACTCAAAAGGTATATACTACAGAAACACAAATGTTGCAAATATTTTCACGTTGCTTAAAACTTCCTGGAACCCCAGATGCAGTAGCCCATCTCCATACAGGTGTGAAGGCAAAAGGACATAATACAGCTTGTGAGAGTGAGATCATTATTTCTTAATCATTTGATGTTGAATGGGTTAAGATGGGAAACATTGTTTGGAGGGTGGTATGGTGTGGTTACTCCCTTTTACAAAATCTATAAAATCTGTATACTTGAGCCAAAGATAGAAAATAGAGACAGGAAAAGCTCTGAGATTGCAATCTGTTCTGTGATGGGCCAATTAAAATATGTAAAAATGAAATCAGTGCAGAATGAAATTGCAGCTAACTTTTTGTTGTTATTCTTGCTTTCATTTAATTTTTATGGAAAATCTCTGGTGCATACAAAATGAACAAAAGAGTATGAACTCTTAAATACCCATTAGCAAATCTTGGCCGATATTTTTTCACTTATATCCCTGCCCATTTCCTTACTTTCACTTTTTACTCATTTTCTAACTAAGGTGAAATTCACATAGCATCAAATGAACTAGTTTAAAGTGAACAGTTCAGTGGCATTTAGGCCACTCACCAGGTTGTGCAACCACTCCCTCTATCTAGTTCTAAAACATTCTCACCACCTCAAAAGTCAGTCTTGACCCACTGAGCAGCTGCTCCCACTCCCTATCCCTTCCAGTTTCTGGAAACCACTTCTGAGCTCTGTCTCCTTTCATAAAAAATGGAATTGTACAATATGTGACCTTTTGTGTCAGAGCATGCTTTCAAGGTTCAACCATGTTGCAGCATATAACAGCACTTCATTCATATTTATAGCTGAATAATGTTCTATTATGTAGGTATATCACAATTTGTTTATCCATTCATCACTGACATTTGAGCTGTTTTCACCTATTGGCTATTGTAATATGGCTGTTGTGAACACTCATGTACATGTACTTGTTTGAACACTTGTTTTCTTTTCTTTTTAGTATAACCCCAGGAGAGGCATTGCTGGGTTATATGGTAATTCAATGTTTAAATTTTGGAGAAACTACGAACTGTTTTCCACAGTGGATGAACCATTTTACATTTACATTAGCAATGTATGAAGGTTCCACTTTCTCTACATTCTCACCAACACTTACTTTCTGATTTTTTTTTTTTTACTGTAGCTATCCTAGTGAGTGTGAAGTGGTAACCTCATGATTTTGATTTGCATTTCCCTAACAATTAGTGACGTGAGCCTTATTTCATGTGCTTGTTTGCCATTTGTAAACCTTCTTCAGAAGATTACCTATAAAGTCCTTGGTCCATTTTTTAGTTGTGTTGTTTGTCTTTTTGTTGTTGGATTGTAAGGCTTCTTTAGATAGTCTGGATCCTAGAACCTTAATAGATGTATGGTTTGCTAACACTTTCTCCTATTCTGTAGGTTGTCTTTTCACTTTCTTGATAATGTCCTCTGTTGCAAAAATAAAAAGAGTTTTAACTGTGCTAAAGCTCAATATAACTTTTAAGTGAACTTTATATAATATTTATTTACTCTCACATTTATAAGGATATGGATCCTGGTACCCTAAAATTCTTTTGTTCCTCATGGTTTTCCTGACCTATCTAAGGGTCTGTTGCCAAATCCAAGTTCATAAAGGTTTTCCCCTGCTTTCTTCCTTTACTAGTCTTATGGAATAGGTTTTTAGTTACTGCTCACTCTTCAGTGTGGTTCATGTCCCTCTCCAGTTTTAAACCCTGACTTAAATGACAAGGGTACACAGATGGCCTCAGGGTTTTCCTAGTCTAGAGGGAAAGTCAGGGAACCAATCCAAATCAAGGAACATTCAAACATTTACAATCATACAGACCTTGGCACCCTGACATTTGCACTTTGGGCCTGTGGAGTCTCGAACTGCCTTCCTTTGATCCTTGTCCACCTTTCCACTCCCTATTCTGCCCCCTAGGGGCTGACCTTTATGGACAGCAATGCCTGGGATCTTTTGTACTCTGCATTCCACTTGGGTTTGACCAGTGAGAGAAAATGACAGACTATCATAGGAGGGGATTGGGATATATTTCCCCCTGTGTTCTCTTTCTGTTCAGCACTGTGTGATGGCAGTGGCCTTATCGCTTTATGACAACTCCTTTGGGTGGCCTGTCTTCCACACTCCAGCCCTCAGAGGGCACTAATAATGCTATTACCGTAATCTGTCTTTTTAGACCTAGAGATGGGAAAGGGAATGGGTAATGAACTCTACACACCGTGTTTTTTATGGATGATGCAAGTAAAACAAAGTTTGAGATGCAAAAGCCTAACCATAATGTTTGACGTTGTTTCCATGGGAACTAACATTCTGGATCTCAAACAACAAACATTAGAAGTGAGCTTCTGGAGGGAAATTTGTTTGTTATCCTAGAGTTACCCTGTTATTTACTTCTCTGCCTTTCTCTCTTGTAGCAGCTTGCAGAAAAGTGTATACTGTACCTTCTCCAACAATAACTTGACTTCAGATAATGAGCTTGAAATAGATCATTATTTTATGAAGTTATATGAAACTGTAATTAGCACAGCTGTTAATGGGGCATTAGCTCATTCTAAAAATAATAGAACAAGAAGGAAACAGGATAAAGGCTGCTAAAATGTGGGAGTATGGTAAACCTTTCTAACTATGAGCAAAGATCTAGGAGCCATACAGAAAAAATAAGTTAAAGCATGTAAATATGTTTAAATTTTTACATGAAAAATAAAACAGTGCAAGTAAAGGGGTAAGGGTACATGAAAAACTGGGTGGAGGGGAATGACCGGAATTTACACTAAAAGGAAGAACTAAACTCTGATATATAAAAGCAGCTCAAAATCAGGGAACAAAAAATAACAATCTGATAGAAAAATAGGCAAGAGACACACACAGCTATAGAAAAAGATGTTCAGCTCATTTATAAGAAGAGCAATGAAAATTAAAAATCACTAAAATGCCATACATACTTTTTTTAACCAAAGAGATTGACAGAGATCCATAATCAAAACCACTTACTATTAGAGAAAGGCTATTAGAATGTGGCAGATGGTTTGTAACAGTGGCCACAGTTATTCCTTTCCTTAGAGCCACCCCTCTTTTCATGTGACTCCCCATCAGAATGTGAAGTCCATTTCCCTAATTTGAGCTGCCCTTGTGACTGAATTTGAAAGAAAGAATATGGGAGGTGTACCATTATACCAGGTGTGTTCTAGGCCTCATGCAGCTTTGCATGTTTCCACGTGTTCTCTTTGAACTCTGCCCAGACACCGTGTCAATAGTCTAGGCTAGCTTTTTGGATAATGAGAGACACTTGGCCTGGTCACCACCCTTCAACCTGAACAACAGCCAACCCACCTCAGAAACTGACTTGCTGTTGACCTACATCCATGCAAAACCCAGCTGAGAACAGAACTGTGCAGTTGAGCCTAGCCTAAATCACCTATCTGCATAATTACAAACTAACTAAATTAAATAACAGTTGTCTTAAGCAATTCAGTATTAAAGTGGTATTTTACACAGCACAACCTGATACAACAAAATAGGTACTCTCATACTTGGTAGGAGTATAACGCTTCCTTATGAAAGGAAATCTGGTGATATGTAACAAAATGATATCGCATTTACATTTTGGCCAGCAATACCACTTCTAGGAATCTATACTAAAGGTATAGATGCAAAAGAATGAAATAACTTTTGTATTAGGTTATTTTTTTGTGACATCATTTATAATAGCAAAAGATCAGAAACAACACAGATGTTCATCAAGAAGAAATTGGTTTGAGTAAATGATGGTATAAACATACATCAGAGTTTTACGCAGTTGTAAAAAGAATAAGAAAGCTCTCTTTGTGTTGACATGGAGTGAATTCCAAGATACATAGTTAAGTGAAAAATGTAAGATATAAAGTAGGCTGCATTTTGTGTAAGAAAAGAGAGGAAACAATATGTATGCATATATGCATCTGTTGGAAAAAAGAATCAGTGAAAAGATAAATCAAAAGCTAATAAAAATGGTTACCTGTAGAAGGTAGAAAGTAGCAGTGAAGGAAACAGGGAAGAAAATGAGAATTGCCTGAGACTACCATTTTATATAGTTTTTGCTTTTGAACCATGAAAATATTTTATATGGTAAAAAAAAAAATCCATAGTAGTAGACAAAAACATAATACCATAGACAGAATAATCATTTTTGGGTGCTTTTAGAACATAATTATTGAACTGAATATACATAGTGAGATATATACTAAGATTCAAAAGAACTGCACAAAGATAAAATTCATTCAATAGTTTTAGTATAACTTATCAATAGTTTTAGTATAACCTAAAAATGTTTTACAGACATTGTAGGAAAATATAAATAAACACATACATCTGTATGCATATATGGAAATTGTTCAATCTACTAGGGGAATATATGAGTGATATTTTTTCTCTCTATTCTCTGTATATTTAAAAT
>PVKE010009941.1:24566-43707 GCA_004027555.1 Craseonycteris thonglongyai | reverse complement strand
CCGTGGGGAGCCCCCACCTGCAGCCACAGCCGCGGGGACCGCGCGCTGCAGCCGCACCCACACCTGGCGAGCACGCGCCACGCCCGGGCCTGGGGCGCGCGGGCCTCGGCTGTGCCTCCCGCCCCACGGAGCCGAGCGCGGGACCCGCCTTGGCACCTGCGTCCCTGGTGCCCGGCACCGGGCGCTGCACGGAATGGGCCACAGCGACCGTGCAGGGCTGCGTGGCCTTCCTGCGGTCTGATCCGTATTTGTCCGGCACGTGCTTGGGTTCCCACCGTGGGCCTAGCGTGGCCCCTGACCCCCACAAGGGGTACAAGGGTTTCGGCCCCCCTGAATCCTACATTAGGCACACGGTCGTCACTTGTGTCGTGGCGACATGTGCCAATCATAGCAATCATTGGGCACCCACTGTGAGCTCCAAACCCGGATAGCGTTACCTCAAGTCTCACAACAACCCCACGACCAGGTATGGTGGCCATTCCCATCCTACAGGTGAGGAAACCATAGCACCGAGTGGGGGGCTCCCTGCCAAGGCCACACGGTGACCTGGGTGTGTGACAGTGACCCGCTGATACAGCCGATGTCGGAATCTAAGCACCTGGCTCCAGAACAGGTCACCTCCCTCTCCTGCTACTCAGAGGAGCAAAGACAAGGAGGAGATGAGCAGCCACCCCGACTTGGAAACTGGGGTTCCCACAGATTCAACAGAACTCAAATATGAGCTCAAAGTCAAAAATGAGCAATCAGCCCCCAAAGTGAGACACAACAGAAACAGCGGTGAGTGACAGGTTCAAATCCCCACAGACTTTCTCAGCCAAAGGTACCCGGTGTAGAATATAAAATCCGTCTGCTGCGTAGGTTTAAGGTATACTCGGATGAAAGGAAGGAATACGATCAAAACTGACCCTGCTTAGCTGAAAAAAAACAGACCCTCTGGGAATGAAAAACGTTTCGTTGAAATTAAAAGGTCAGCAGAAACCTTGAAAGAATTATGCGACGTGAGGGGGAAAAAAAGTAATTAAGAAGCGTACATTGTGTGGTTTCCTTTATATGAAATGTCCAGGATAGAAAAAAAATCCCAATGAGACAGAATGTGTATCAGTGGTTGCCCGAGAGGAAGAAATGGCTGGTTTCGGATGCACGTGGCCACAGGGGGTCTTTTCACTGAATCACTGAGTTGTATACTTTAAACGGGTGAATTTTCCCATATGTGAATTATATGTCAGAAAAGCCGTTATAAAAATAAAAAAAATAGCTCGGCCAATGTGTTAGGACGCCAATTAGACACCGATGAAGAGGGAGTTTGTGAACTGGAATATAAATCTAAAGATGTTACCAAGAATGGCGCACAGGAGATAAGGAGGTAGGGAAATAGGAAAGAGAAGTGAAGACAGCCAACACAAACCTGGCGGAAGTCAATGGTTGACTTGGTTGTACCGGAGGCTGTTCTAAAACTGCTGAAAATAAGTATCGGTGGAAAAGCAACAGAAGAAATAAAAAGAAAAGCCACACCTACGCACAACGTAGTGAAACCGCAGACCGCCCGAGACAAAAGAGATCTTTAAAAACAGCCGAAAAGAAAGGGCGAGCAACTTGAATTTCAGCGGTGACAATGGAAGCAGTGACAAAAGACAGTGCAATGGCAGCCTCCAGGTGCCCGGAGGAAACACCTGGGATCGATGTTTCCATCGGTGGACTCGGAGGGAAGCAGATGGCCCTCCCTGTGGTGGTGGTGAGCCTCATCCAATCAGCCGAAGGCAGGACTAGAACAAAAGACGGACTGTCCCTGAGCAAGAGGGAATTCTTTTTTTTTTCTTTTTTTCTTTTTTTTTGAACTGAACTGGGGCCTCACCGCATTCGGGAAGCTCTCCCCAGTTCAGCATGTGGGTCCTGCCTGGGCCGGAGCCAGGATTCGATGCTCGGTCCTCGGGGCTTCAAAGTGAGCGCTCACCCCGCTGAGCCGTCCCGGCTTTCCCACAAGAGGGAATTCTGTCAGCAGGTGGCCTTTGAACTTGAACGGAGACAGTGGCTTCTCCTGACTCTGCTGTTTGCTGGCCCACCCTGCAAATTGTGGACTTCCGTCCTCCATCACTGCATGACCCAATTCCGTAAAACAGGAGAGAGACCAGGAAGCATCCAGCCACCTGGCGGTTCGCGTTCTTTTGACAATGGCTGGGTTTTCTCCGGACAGCCTACCTGCATGTGAAAGAGCTGCAGGGACCTGCTGAAATGGAAGCGAACGATGTGCATCCCCGGCCTCAACTGTCCCTGTTTCCCTCTAGGCAGACGTCCCTGACCACTGGCTGACCTTGCAGCCGGATCCCCAAGCTCCCTGTCCTTCGGCCAAGATGCTGTGAGGCCATAAATGATGTGCTAAACCCCTACATTCCAGGGTAATTTGTTTTGCAGCCAAAGATAAGATGGGGCGGTGGCATGACAGGGGCAGAGGGCACAGAGCCTGGTGTCTACAGAGAGTCACGTCCAAGGAGGTGGGGCCGGTCCCTGGGGGAGGCAGCGCGGGGCCTGCTCCCCAGAGAGCAGAGACCTGCACTCTCCCACGCTGGGCTTGGTTGCCAGGGAAACAGATTCCTATCCTGGTTTCCAAGGTACTCTGCCTTCCTCCCTGTGCACATGGGACAGTTTCGCCCTATCAGAATTTGTGCAAAACAGAATAACAATCCATCGTGATTAGCAAAGGAGAGGGCTTCGGGTGGAAGGAGAGCTCAGCGTGTCACCGTGTGGCCCTGGGCCCGCTCTGGGTGGCCTTGACCTGCCTCTTCCCAGCCTAGCATCCCCCCGAGACCCTGATGCTGCTGAGGGGCCAGGACGGCCTCACCCTTCTCCCCGACACTCGTGTACCCGCAGCCGGGGGCGATTTCAGGGTTGTGGCTCAAGTCTCCTGTTTGTGCTCAGGATCCGGGGGGATTGGGGAGCCCAGACCCACAGCCCCGGCACCTGGCAGCGGGTCAGGGGCCGCCCTGCTCCCGTCATTGGCAGCCGGGGCGCCCCGTGCTCAGGGGCCGAGGGGAGAGGGGTGAGGTGGGGGTTTGTGCAGCCTCTCTCCGCGGAGGCTCTGGACGTGGCTCCAGGCCATGTTCCAAAGAAGGGGCGTTTCCCGGACCACCTGGCCCCACTGAGGGGGCCAGCCAAGGTCCCCAGGGACACTGTGCTGCCCACATAGCAAGCATCTCCTGAGAGGCTGCCACACCCCGAGATGGAGAGTGTTCCTGACCCCCCAGAATAGTGGGAGGACAGCGTGTGTGCTGGCCACCCCACAAAAGATGCCCTAACCGTCTCCCCCAGAACTTGTGAGTGGGACCCTACTTGGAACGAAGGTCTTGGTGGATAGAATGAGGACCTGGATTTGGGGAGAAAGGGGGCCCTAGAGCCCACGTCTGGTGACCCCACAAGACAAAGGAGAGGCAGCTCTGTGGTGCGGACGTTCAGGGGGGCCCCAGAGGCAGAGCCTGCAGTCCTCAGTCCTATCGGCTTCTTCCCAAACCCGGCGCCCTGGGCGGCTACCCGCTGGCTGCCAGGCGCTCCGGGGGCAGATCTGCTGCCCTGTCCGTGGAGGGCAGGCACCTGAGCCCCCGTCCAGAGCCGAGGTTCCCTGGGGTAACGGGTCACCAAGAGGAGGGATGGATGTTTGGGGGACAACCTCCGTGCTGGGTGTTCACCCAAAGGAGCTGAGCACGTGCGCCCACACAGAACCCTGCCCGCGATGTCTAAGCAGCTTTGTCCAGAATTGCCAAAACAGAAACCCCAAGACGCCCTCCAGCAAAAGAAACACACGTTCAAGCCACGAGAAGACATGGAGGACACGTAAACGCACGTGACTAAGTGCAAGAAGCCCCCGTGACAAGGCTGCACAGCGTGGTTCCAAATGTGCCCAAACCCACAGAGTGTACAAAACAGAGAGGGAACCGCAAGGGAAACTGCGGACGCGGGACGGTGACGTGTGTCTGCAGCTCATCGACTGGAACGAAAGCATCGCTCTGGTGAGACATGTTCATTGTGGGGGAGGCTGTGTGTGTCTGTGTGTGTGCGTGTCTGTGCGTGTGTGTGTGTGTGTGTGTGGAGGAATCGCTGTACCTTCCTCTGAGTTTTACTGGGAACCTACAATTGCTCTGAAATAAAACGTCTGGTACTGTTTTTAGGTTTAAGAACTGAGGAGAACGTCCCCGCTGGCCTTGGCATCGGGGGCAGGGTCGAGGGAAGCTGCCACTGTGGAGAACAGGTCCCTTCTGGGTGTCCTGTGCTCGCCTCCCAGCTGGGGCACCCCTGTGTCCTCCGTCGCTGACCTGCTGGCCTGGGTGTGGCCACCCCTTCTGTCCCCCACCTCCAGGTTCCAGGGGGGGAGATGGGCAAGGTGAAGGTCAAGGTCGGTGGCTGGGGACCTGGGGCAGGAGTGGACGAGAGCTCAGCTCCTGGCACGGGGAGATGTTGCCACAAGGAAGGTGACATGGAGGGAGTTTGGGTAGAAAATTAAGGAAAGAGGGAGTTTGGGGGGATTTGTTTTTATTTATTTTTTAAAATATATTTTTATTTATTTATTTTTTCTTTTTGACAGCGAGAGATACAGAGACAGAGAGAGAACTGAACTGGGGGAGCTCCCAGTTCAGCACATGGTTCCGCACGGGCCGGGGCCGGGATTCGATCCCCAGTCCCCGGCGCTGCAAAGTGAGCGCTTAACCCACTGAGCCCTCCCGGCTTCCTCTTTATTTTTTTTTTTAAGATTTATTTTACTGTTTCTGACAGAGACAGAGACAGAGAGAGAGAAGGGGGAGGGCCCAGAGCCGTCTCCATAGTTGCACGTCATCAGTTTTCGGCACGGTTTTGTTCCACACAGGTGGGCGGGGGCCGCGCAGGGCAGGAACTGGGCTGGGGGCCTCCCGCATGGGGGGCACGCCCCCGTGAGCTGGGGGCTGAGCCGGGGGCCTCCCGCATGGGAAGCTCACCCCGGGGGAGAACAGAACTGGGGCCCAGTTCAGCATATATGCGTCCACCTGGGCTGGGGCTGGATTCGATCCTGGGACCCCTGGGCTGCAAAGCAAGCACTCAACCCGCTGAGCCCTCCCGGCTTCCCCAATTTTTTTTTAATATGAGACACTCCAGTGTGCTTCCATGATGAAGGCGAGGAGCCAGTCCAAACATTAAACACAGACTCACCATCCGATCCGGCCAGGCCCCTGCGGGGTCGACACCCCAAGGAACTGCAGACAGGGACCCTCAAGGATCCTTACACACCCCGGCTGGTGGTCACACACAGTGTGGCCCAGCCCTGCCGCGGGCATCACGGAGCCCTGACAGGAGGGAGGTCCTGGCACCTGCTGCTACACGACGTGGACGCCCCCGGGTACCCCGCCAGGTGAAGTGAGCGGGACGTGAAAGGCGGAACAGTGTGCTTGTTCGCGTATCCGAGGTCCTTCGAGACAGAAGCAGAACGGCAGCCCCCCGGGGGCCGGCGGGATCGTGGGGACTGAGGGTTTCATGGGACCGGGTTTCAGTTTGGGACGATCAAAAAGTTCCGATGGTGACGCAGCAACGGGAATGTACCCGGTGCCACGGCACGGTACACTTAAAAATAGTTCAGGTGACATCGTGTATCTGTGACCACAGTTGTTAAAAACGGGGGCAGGTGGGAGGGAAGGAAGCGCCAGGAGGCAGAAGAGAGGAAGCAGCCCAGGGGCGGGTCAGCGGCCCGGGAGGAAGGCAGGCTGGCAGCGGGTTCCGGGCTCAGGACTCGGGCCGCCCGGCAGAGAGCGACCCCTGGGCAGGGCGCCCCGAGGCCAGTGGGAAGGCCGCTACCTCTGAGGGGACACCTGAGCAGGTAAGGTCCCCCCCAACCCCCGCTGCGTGGCCGTGGCCACAGGGAAAGCGTTCCAGGCAGCGGGCGGGGGCAGTGGAAGGACGCGCACGTGTTTCTATTTAAAATCCTCTTGAGAAAAAAAATAAAATAAAATCCTCTTGAGGGGAGGCCGGGAGGGCTCGGCGGGTTACGCGCTCGCCTTGCAGCCCCTGGGGTCCAAGGATCGAATCCCGGTCCCTCTCCCGTGTGGACCCCCATGCTGAGCTGGGCTGTGCTTCCCATGCGGGAGGCCCCCAGTTCGATTCTTGCCCCCAAGTTTGGCCCCCAGCTCGAGGGAGCGTGCCTTCCATGCGGGAGGCCCCCCGCCCACCTGTGTGGCCTGAAACCATGTTGAAAACGGATGACGGACGACTGTGGAGACGGCTCTGGGCCTGCCCCCTTCTCTCTGTCCCTCTGCTTCTGTCAAAAACCACACAAATAAATCTTTAAAAGAAAAGGAGAGGATAAGGCTCTGGGGTGTGGGTGAGCTGACTCGCGGTTGAAGGTGCCTGGTCAGTGGTCTCCTGCGGAAGGGTCTATGTCACCAAACTGCCCGGGGTCCCACAGGGTCCGGCGTCACCCCAGCCGGGGGCCGGGGCTGCCAGGGCAGGCGCTGCTGGGCTGAGGCCCTGAGCAGCCCAGATGGACAGGCAGCCCCGGCCCCCAAGGCCGAGCACAGTGACTTCCGCTCCCCCAGGTCCCCGAAGCCCAGGAGGGAAACCATCCCATTGTTTGAGGCTGGAGCTGGGGGGGCCGGGCCCAGGGCCCTGCAGGAAGGCCCCGGCCGCGCTCCCTGCCCCACTTCCCACAGGCCCACGGCCCCGGCAGGATGAAGGCGCTGGCGGCTGCCCTGCTCGCTCTGCTGCTGAGCAGGCCACCAGGTACCCTAGGCGAGGGGACGACCCTGCAGGGACAGGGGACCTCAACGTCCAGGCCCGTGGGGGCCCCCACCCTGGGCACAAGACAGGGCTTGGGGGTGAGGGCAGAGGAAGGTGGATGGAGGCTCTCACAGGTCTCCAAGCCTCCAGAGCCCCCGCCCCTGCCAGCTCCCGGGCGGACGCAGGCTCGGCCTCTCCGAGGGCTCCCCTTCTGTGGGGTGGGCAGGCCGTCCTGAGGGCTGGAGGACAGACAGGTCGGTGGCGGTGGGGGGCTCGGCACCGGGCCCCGAGCGTGTGTCCTCTGTACCTGGGTCGTGGAGGTTTACAGGCACCCCTGCACGGCCAGGCAGCGGGCACACGCAGGGCGAAGAGGACGAGGACCAGGACCGCGGGCTGGACTACGACGAGGACTACGACGAGGAAGACAGCGTGGAGGCCGGCAGCAGGGACACAGGTACCCGTCCACCCCGAGCCCCTGCCGCTAGGCGGGGGTGGGGCTGCAGGCAGGCGGAGCTTGCCCCCCAGCAGGCGGTGGAACCGGGGAGCAGGGGATGCTGACGCTCAGCACACCCCTCACTCGCCCTGAGCGAGACCCGCAGGGGAGCCCCGGCCCCGGTGCTGAGTCAGATGAGCAGCCTGGTCCGGGCGGGGGGCAGAGCAGGGCCCGGGGAGGCGTCTGTCTCTGGGCCAAGGACTTCTGCAGGCGGCAGGGAGGCTCTGGCAGGGCCGGCTTGGTGGGGCACGGGCTGAGCCAGGCAAGGGGAGCAGGAAGGGGCGCCCCGGGCTGAGCTCACCGTGCCCCACAGGACGGCTGCGGTGCTACTCCTGCCAGTCCCTGCACCGGGGAGAAGGCTGCAACCAGACACAGAGCTGCACCCTCAGCCAGACCTTCTGCAAGTCGCTCACGGCCAAGGGGAAGGTTGGTGAGTGCCCGCCCTGGTGCCCCGAAGGCGCCCAGCCCTCCAGGGGCCTCGCCCCTGCCCCCGCCTGCGCCGTGTGACGCACCCTCTCCCCACCAGAGTCGGGGCCTCTGACCACCTACTCCGCCTGGTGTGCGGACACGTGCGAGCCTCTCACCAGGATGGCAGAGGGGACCTTGATGACCATGTCTTGCTGCCAGACCACCCTGTGCAACACCCCACCTTGGCAGGGCCTCCAGGAGAGTGGAGCAGAAGACCCCTGGGACAGTGAGCCAGGAGACCCCCAGGACAATGGAGCAGGAGGCCCCCGGGGCGGCTTCAAAACGATGGCCTCTGCCCTCCTGCTCAGCCTCCTCCCTGGCCTTTGGGAACTGGGATCCTGAATGGGGCAGCCCGCTCTCCACCCCCACCCACTTGTACCCTGGGGGGCCAGCACCCTGTCTGGGGCCGTCCCCTCCTACCCCCCTCCCCCAGCTTTGGAGAATAAACGTGGAGCGCCTTTAACGATCCAGCCTGCATTTCCTCAGTTTCCCCATCTGGCATCCTTGCTGTCCTCTCCCACTGCCTGGGCTGCGGGCTGGACGGCCAGCACATGGGCCTCAGGTCCAGCCTCTCACAGGGCAGGGCAGGGAAAACACTCACCATATGCCTCCAGGCCTCCTCCCTGCTGGCTGGAATGATGGCTGGAGCTCAGCATCCACATTGTGCCATGAGGCAGCACAGTGAGCATGGCAGGGCCGTGCAGGGGAAGGGGCCTGGACCGCTGATAGCTCGAAGGCTTTGTCCCAGCCCTGCACTGCCCAACCTGGACCCCCTTCCCTGGGAGAGAAACAAAACCTCTGCCGTGTTGACACCAGTTATTGCAGGTTTCTCTGTCACTGGCTTTTGCATGTACACGCACACACACTCGGGCACATGCACACCCTCTCACACGCTCACAGACAGTGCCTCTGAAGGTACAGCAGATAACAGTATAGCTCAGGGGTCATGCTGCCTGAGTTCAAATGTTGGGCGCACACCTTCCAGCTCACACCCTGAGTGAACCCCACACCCCTGGCTCCTGCTCCGGGTGAACCCCATGCTCCCCAGTTGGCTTCCTCGTCTGCTAAGCGGGAGGGTCGGCGAGCCACTCAGGGGGGCTGCAGGGAGAATAATGGAGTGCCGTGTAAAGAGCTTAGAGGCCACGCCTGCAAACGTGACCTACTGTCCTCGATGACCACAGCGGTGTCGGGTGCCACCTGCGTGCATGTTAATGGGGAACCCCCACCAGAGTCCCATAGGATCGAGACACTTCAGAGCCTCACCTGCCTGCCTCAGAAGCACGGGGGGCTGTCACAGAATTCCTTCCTCACCCCCACTTTAGAGCCCTGCAGAAGGCCCCACCCCACGCTCCTGGAGGTGACCCCGTCAGGGATGGGGCCACTGCCTGGTCCTGGGGGGAGGGCTGCCACTTGGCCCCAATAGGGAAAAAACAAATGAACCCACTGGGCTGAAGGACCCTTTCTCAAGGTGCCTCACCACCCACCCTCTCGGGGCCCCGGGGTCACCCCCAGCCCTGGGAGAAGCTCTGGGCCCACCCCACCTGCCAGCTGCAGCCAGCAGTCTTGGGGGTCCTGCCCAGGTACAAATCCTCCCTGGGCACCCCTCCCCTGCAGCCTCTGTCCTCCCCCCAGACCATGGGTGTCCTCCTCTCCTCCCACCCACCCAGACCAGTGTGCTGTGTGCCCACGTCCCCCCCACCCCTGGGCCCCTTGGGGCATCCGCTACAAGCCCCCCATCACTCCATTCCACCCAGGCCGGGCTGCTCGCACTTCCTTCTGCCAACACAGGAAGCAGCTGGCCGCGCCTGCACTTCCCGTCCTTGTTCTCAGCTATGAGAATAAGGTGAAGATAAGGCAATCGTCCCACAGCAGGACATTCCTGAGGACAGAGATTCCGACAGGCACCCTCCTCCCTCGTGACCGCCAGCGTCTGCAGGGGCTCGTGCACAGGGGACAGGTCAGCGCGCCCCGGTGCTGCCAGGAACTCTGCGGAGCAGAGGGGAGCCCACGGCCTGTGCATCACGGGTCGCACCTGGTCCCACCCCGCTGCAGGCGCTGTGCAGGGTGCAGGCTTCCAGTGTCAGAAAGGCGAGGGGCCGGATCCCCTCCAGCGTCAGGCCGGGAGCTCCAGGCGCTGTCCAGCGCGCACACTGCGCTCAGGGCACTGAGTGGGGCTGCAGGGGGACCGGGGCTGCACAGAGAGGAGGCTGGGGGTGGGGGCGCTATGGGGGGAGGAGCGTGGGAAAGGCCTCCACTCGTGGTTCCTTTTCACTCAACGTCAGCATTCTTCCCAGAGAGAAACCCAAGGGGGGAGGTGCAGGGGTGAAGAATGTTGTTCAGGAGGGAGCCAGGGGGCATAAGAGTGAATGAGGGGCGCAGGAGTGAGCAAGGGGGCATAAGAGTGAATGAGGGTGCGTAGGGGTGAGTGAGGGGGCATAAGAGTGAATGGGGTGCATAGGGATGAGTGAGGGGGCATGAGTGAATGAGGGGAGCAGGGGTGAGTGAGGGGGGCACAGGTGACTGAGGGAGCATAAGAGTGAATAAGGATGCAGAGGGGTGAGTGAGGAGGGAATAAGAGTGAATGAGGGTGCGTAGGGGTGAGTGAGGGGGCATAAGAGTGAATGGGGGTGCATAGGGATGAGTGAGGGGCATAAGAGTGAATGAGGGTGCATAGGGGTGAGTGAGGGGGCATAAGAAGGAGTGAGGGGCGCAGGGGTGAGTGAGGGGGCATAAAATTAAATGAAGGGTGCAGGGATGAGTGAGGGGAGCATAAAGAATGAATGAGAATGTGCAGGGGTGAGTGAGGGGCACACAGGTGAATGAGGGCGCATAGGAGAGAGCGAGGGGACATTAAGAGCAAATGAGGGGTGCAGGGGTGTGTGAGGGGGGCAATAGGAGTAAATTGAGGTGCGCAGGGGTGAGTGGGAAGATGTAGGGATGAGTGAAGGGTCGTAAGAGTGAATGAGGATGCACAGGGGTGAGGGGACGTAGGGGTGAGTGAGGGGACACAGAGGTGAATGAGGGGCGCAGGGGTGAGCGAGGGGGCATAAGAGTGAATGAGGGGGACGCAGGGGTGAGCGAGCAGCCTGTGGGATGAGCGGGGTGGGAGGAGCCGGCTAGGGGGCGGAGCCCTCCGCGGCGCACCACCGAGAGGCCCGGAGGCCTTGCCTCCTAGAGCGGCACCGGAAGGGGCGGCACCGGAAGGGGCGGTCCCGGCGGCGGGAATCTTCCGGAAGGGGCGGAGCCCCGGCGCTCGGCTGCGGTTCCCGCGCTCCGAAGGCCGGCGCAGGACGGTCGGGGTGCGGGGGGCTCGGAGCGGAAGGGGGCGCCCCCTTTCCCCGCCCCGGGTCCCCGCGAGTGACGCGCCCGCCCCGCCTCCAGCCCCCGGCCATGCGGTCTCTCCGGAGGGAACTAGGGTGAGCGAGGTGTCGGGGGGCCCTGCCGCGGGTGGAGCCCCAGGGCTGCGTGTTCGGAGAGGCCCGGTCCGGTCCGGTCCGGAGAGCCAAGGGGCGCCAGCGCCGGGCCTCTGCTCTGGCGGGTGCACCGAGGTGTCTGTGCGACCGGGGCGGCCCCTCGTGTCTCCAGGCCGGCGACACGAGGGACCACGACGACGACCCCCCGTCTGCGCCGCCTCCTTAGCCGTTTTGTCCCTTGGTGTGCACAGCACGTAGGGGCGTGAGCTCGTCCAGCCCCTGCCATGAAGCCCACGCGAGCCGGGCGGACGGAGCGATTATTGGGACAGTTTCCTGAGCCCCCGTAGGGAACAGGCTCTAGACAAGTCACCCGAGACTCGGGGACAAACAAGACGTGACCCGAGCCCCCCGAGCCCGCGTGCCTCGCAGTAAGACGGCGGCCCCAGTGCTGGGCCACACGTGCAGCGACCAGCGTCCTGGCAGGGGCCCCGGCGCTGGGCGCACAGAGGAGCCACTCGCTCGCAGGCCTCTGGCCAGCAGGTGTCAAGCTCCTGGGTTCAGGGGCCGAGTGGGGCCGACAGAGTCAGGGTGAGTCTGCACCTGTCCTGCAGAGCGGCGGGCCCTGGGGGCCTCGGGGTTGACGGTGCTTACGTGTTGGTTCTTGGGTTTTCCCCTCACTTTCCTACTAAAACTGGACCCGGGCCTCAAACTCCAGCCTGGTTGATGGGCGCTGTGAGCCTCTGGCCTTCTTACACCCACCCTCCCCAGCAGACATGCCCGCCTCATTCTGCACGCTCCTCTCAGCCCGGATGGCCTTCCTTCACCTTCAGTTCCCACCTGATGCTGAGAACAGTCTCCTCCCAGACGCCGCCTCCAGGAGAAGCCAACATTTCGTTCAGAAGAAACCAGACTCTCCGACTCCTTGATGGGAGATCTGTGTGGTCACTGTATGTATTGCAGGAGATGAGGGAGAAGTCCAGGTATCCCCTTGACCTAATGGAGAATGCAGAGTATTTGTACCTTAAAACATTTGTCACTTGGGATATCATCATCTAGAGCAGAGGTCCCCGGACCAGCACTGGCTTGTGGCCTGTTAGGAAGTGGGCTTCACAGCAGGATGTGCGTGAGTGGTGGGCTAGCAAGCTGAGCTTCAGTATTTACACACACCCCCCATTGCTCCCATGACCACCTGAGCTCCGCCTCCTGTCAGACCAGCGGTGGCATTAGCTTCTCATAGGAGTGTGAACCCTGTCGTGAACTGTGCATGTGAGGGACCTAGGTTGTGGCTCCTTATGAGAATCTGATGACTGATGACTGAGGTGGAGCTGAGGCGGTGATGTTAGCTCTGGGGAGCGGCTGCAAATACAGATTCACATGAGCAGAGAGGTTTCACTGCACAGAGTCCATCATACATCAGCTGCTTGCAGACTCGTATCAAAACCCTATCCGTGAGTGGCAAGTGACAATTAAAATGCATCTGGTGGCAGGTTTTACAGTGGCAAGTGAGTTGTATAATTATTATATATTACAATGTAATAATAGAAATAAAGTGCACAGTAAATGCAATGTGCTTGAATCATTCCCAAACCATCCCCTACCCCACCCCCGGTCTGTGGAAAAAGATTGTCTTTCATGAAATTGGTCCCTGGTGCCAAAAAGGTTGGGGCCCCCTGACTTAGAGCACCGCCTTTGGGATAAGCCAGCCTGCCAGGATTAGGGACCCCTGTACACAGGGTCACCGGCACAGCCACGAGGTGCCTGTACTGAGAACAGCATCTGAGGGGCCGAGGACTAGGAGGTGCTGGGCTTCCGTGGAGCCCAGAGCAAAGCGCTGTGTCCTCGTCTCGGGTAGGCTGCTTTCACCGGCCGTTACGGAGCCCGAGTCAGTCCCGGCTGACGCTGGAATTCCATCCGTGCCAACGGATGGAAGAGGCGGGTCAGAAAGGAACCAGGTGATGGTGCTTAAGTGGAATATGAGCCGTGCAGGTAAAGCTCCTTACGTGCACATTGGGACCGACTGATGCCTGCTTGAACTGGTGGTGGAATTAGGATGCTCTTAGGTGGGATTATCGAGAGGGAGTATCGGAGTTTTCAGACAGTGCCAGCAAGGTCCTCCTTGCTGGGTAGCACAGGTTCAGTGCCACAGGGAAAACGAGAGCCACGCCACGCGAGGGGGCAGGGAGTGGGGACCGCGCTTGGTGAGCATTGGGGAGGCATCAAAGAAGGGCCCTCTGAATGAGCAAGGGCGCAGCCCCACAAACGTGTGCTCTCAGGGCCTGTTCCCGGAAGCAGCCAGGTGCCGAGACAGCAGGGATGGGGCACGTTTGGGGGACCTAAGGTAGGCTGGAGGGAGTGAGGGGGTCCGCCATGCAGTGGGCCGGGGCCGGAGGGGGCAATGGGGGAGTGTACAGGCTTGTAAGTATGCGTGAAGCCACTGGGGATTTGAGCAGGGACCATGCGGGGTTCACCGGCTGCTATGTGAAGACTGGGCCACGAGGGGAGAGCGAGGCAAGGGTGGGAGCAGGGGCACCCACCGGGGAGCTACCGGGCGGATCACTTGGGACACAGCCCCTCAAAGCCTGAGGGCTGCCACCATGGGAGCTCTCTGTCCTGGGCACATGATGGGAACCCTGGGATACGCATGGTGACATGTGCCCTGTTTTACCACACTGCAGCCTTACCCACGTGGCATTCTGGGTTGGTTTGTTTTCCGTATCTGCGCCTCCTGGCTTTGGTATGTCTCCTGGCGTGCTTGCACACTCGGTACATTGGCTTTCTGCTTACATCCCCTTGGTGAACAGTGTCTGCGCCCACGTACCTGCTGGCTCAGGGTGGCCTTTGGGCCCTAGACGCCGACGCACACCACTGGTGGTTTTGGGCCTGTGGTGGTGCAGTCTGGTGTCACCCGCTGTTACTTTTATCCAGAAATACAGCTTTCCAACCAGTCAGATTTGCTGAACTTTTCCTTCCTAAGCTCCTGCTCCTTCAGTGCTTGTTAAGCAAGCGTGCTCTGCATCTGGGGTGGGCGCTCTGTGCTTTTGCGGGGTCCCGGGGGCTTGCTGTCCATGTGTGTCCCACATACCCAGCTGCCTCCCATTCTGCTGCCTGTTGCCACCCGTTTTCTTCTGTAATAAACATCTGCCCTGACCCGGCCACTGCATTGGTGATCGCCCTGCAGCTTGGGGGTACAGTCGGGGTTCCCCAGGGAGGCACCATCGCCCAGCCCAGGGTCACGGCCTTCACTGCGTCCCCTGGGGGCCGCCGCACACGAATCAGAAAAGCAGTCGGCTAGGGGGTGGGAGTGACCCCCTGCGGTGACAAGATGCCGTGTCCCTTTGCAGATAGCGCCCTTGTGGCCCTCCACACCTGGCAGGCTAAGTGGGGGCTCAGCAGTTGCTTGGTGCCTGCGGTCGTGACCCCTGGAGGGGATGCCTGCTCAGGCTGGGGACCCCGGCAGGGCCCCCGCGGCGGGGCAGCGGTGGGCAGGAAACGTCACGATGGGCTACAAGCCGCAGGAGTAACGCACCCCCCAAGCTCTCCCGGCTCGGGAAGCAGGAGGGTACCCCCACCCCAAAGCGGGTCCAGCGGGGCGACACTGGGTGGCCGGCCACGGGGCGGAGGAGGCACCACCGACAGGAGACGGGGAGCGTCGCGGACAAGCGCGCCCCGGTTACGCGCGCAGCCGGCACACGCTTCGCGGCCACCGAGGCGGCGGTCCTCCGGGCGCCCAGAGCGGCCCGGAAGTGCGCGCGCCGGGTTGGGCGGGGCTCGGGCTCACTTCCTTCCGGCCGGCGCGGGGGCTGGCGGCGCTACCTCCGGCTCGGAAGGTGAGTGCGCGCCGTCCCGGGGCGGCGGCGTCCCCGCCAGCCCGGCCCCCAAGTCGCCGACTCACGACCGTGACCCCGGCCCGGCCCGGCGGCCTCTGCTGCTCGGCGCCCCGCGCTCGGGCCCCCCCGGGCCGGGAAGCGACCGAGCCGGTGGCATCCGTGTCTCCTCCGCCTTCAGCCGGTGGCAGCAGCGCGGGCGTGGGTCCTGCGCCCGGAGCTTGTGCTCGCGTCCCCGGGGGCGGCCTGTGCGACCCGCCGCCTCCGCTCAGCCCTCCGGGGGCGGCCCGGGACCCTCCCCATCATCGGAGCGCCCGGGCCCCGGTGCGAGCGCGGCCGGGGCTGCGGCCCCGCTTCCCGGAGGCGGGTGCTGGCTGCGGCCGCCGCGGGGCCTGCATAGACCTGCCCCCCGTTCTTCACCCCAAGTGAGGGGTCGTTCATCACAGCCCGAAAACAGATCCTCCCGTTGCACCAGCCGTGTCTGCAAACCGAGTGGAAGTCACGTTGGCCCCAGAGGGGGCTCCGAGCGCCCGTGGGGGTGCCCGGAGCGGTTACCTCTGCGGGATGTGAGCAAGAGGGTTTTGCTTCCCGGGAACAGCTTGCTGAGATTCCATCCAGAATGTTCGTGCCCCTGCAGACACGGCTCAGTGTTCGCCCTGCCCCAGGGCCAGCAGCCCCCCTGAGCTGTGGTGCAGGCGGCTTTTCTGGGGGCGCCGCCAGGCTTGCCTCTGTGGGCAAGGCTGTGGGTCGGGGGGACATTGCAGGCCATTTGGGGGGACAGAGCTTTTCAGTGCGTCCCTGCAGATGTGCTGCTGGTGCTGTTCTCACGGGATGATGCTCCAGGGACCCGGTGGCCTCACACCCCACAGCCCACACTGCCTCTGGGCACCCCTGTTCTGCCCACGCAGCTGACAGGCAGCTGGCCTTGCCCCCCGCCGGCTCCCCCTGCATCCCTGTGACCCCCTCATTCTGCCATGGCTTTCGTTTCCCCAGCTCCGTCAGGCCTTGGGGAAGATGGCAGCCCTGGGGGATGGTGAGGAGCCCCCTTGTGTCCCATCCCCTGTCAGTCTCGAATCACCGGGGACACCTGGAGTCCACCACCACGAGGCTCGGCTTCACCTCCGTGGTCATCCACACGGTACTTTCCCGGCCCCACGGACCCTGCAGGCGGGAAGCAGGGCAACTCCCTGGGTGCCGGGCTCTGGTGCCCCAGGTCCAGTGGGGACCCCGGCAGCACTGGTTCGGTTGTGGCTGAGCTTCGCGAGCAGTGAGCGCTTCTTTGGCAAGAGGGTGGCCGGGGGCCAACAGAGAAGCAGCCTCCGGCCGGGGCCTGCGTGCTGGGAGCGAGCGACCCCGTCTCCTCTCCAATTGGAAGCCCTGCCCAGAGTTCTGGGCGGGCTGGTTTGGGTGGCGGCCCCCAGGGACCTAGCCCCACCCCCTGGCTGGGTCTGGGGACGTCACGGTGTGGCAGTACCCAGACTGGGGGTGGGGAGGATGTGCTCAGATGTCGGAGCCCTGGGTTCCGTCCCTGCCCCGAGTCCCACGGGAGGCCTGGCCTCAGCTCCCTCTGCTGGGGACACAGATGAGCTGGACAGAGGGTGGGGGCGGGTTGTCCTGCAGTGGGCGGCATCCTGCGGGTGGGCAGGGGAGCCCTGGGCTGGGCTTGGGAGGAGGGGGAGATGAGCCCCAGCCCCTGTGCCCCAGGCTCCCAGGGGGGCAGCCCTGAGGCGCTCTCCCAGCCTGCGAGGGAGGAGTCCGACCTGGATCCCCAAGACGAGGAGGCGGCCCAGCTCGGCAGGGACACCTGCTGGCCAGGTGAGGAAGCACATGTACCCTTCACAGCTGCAGGCCCCGCCGATGCCAGGGCCCTGGGCTCAGAGCTCACTCTGCCCCCACGTCCCCTCCCCCACTCAGTCCCCCTCCCCATCACTGACCTTTCCCGAGGCTGAGTGCAGCCCAGACCCCTCCTCTGAGCCCCAGGCCCCCACACCCACCTGCCTATCAGATTGGGGCCCCCGACTCAGCACCACCGCCCCCCACCCAGGCCAGTAAACAGGGGCCCCCTACTTCTGTGTAGTGCCCTTGGCCTCCATTTGTCCCCAACCCCTGCTCCCCACAGCCTGGCTGGGGCTGCACTGACCCCGGGCCTCAGCCCCCCACACTGCCCAACCCGGAGACCCTGGGGGTGTCGGGAGGTTCCTGGCCGCGGAGCTGGGCCGGGAGGCAGCTGCCGCCTGACCGTGGCCGGGTCCTGGAGGAGCCGCGCGCCCGCTGGCCTGGGGGGGGAGGGGCACCTCCTTGCACCCGAGGAGCCTGCGGGGGTGGCAGGGGCTTTGCGCTGCCCTCCCCGGGGTCTGCGCTCAGCCTGGTCTCGGCACTGCGGCACCTCCCTGCTGGTCCTACCACCTAGAATGGTGTCCGAGAGCCCGAGGAGGGGTGGACCGGCGGGTGCTACGTGCCTCTCCCGCTTCTCATTGCAGATTCCGAGCTGGAGCCCGCGCCGGCTCTGCCATCCCCCCACCCGCAGGGTCCTGAGGACGAGGGGGACCAGGACGGCGGCGAGGCGCTGAGGACCCTTCTGAGGCGTCTTCCTCGTAGACCCTCGTGCGGGGACAGCTTGGAGCAGCCCGCAGGCCCGCCGGCAGGGGGCTGTCCTCAGAAGAGGGGTGCCTGGCACATGACGCTGGTGCCGCAGGGAGCCCCTGGGACCTCGGGGCGCCCGGAGCTGGGGGACAGCGCGGGCCGGGACTCGGACCTCGGGGCGCGGCAGGGCAGCCCGCGGGGCGGGAAGCCGCACAGGTGTGAGGCCTGCGGCAAGAGCTTCAAGTACAAGTCGCTGCTGCTGAAGCACCGGCGCGTGCACACGGGCGAGAAGCCGTACGCGTGCCACGAGTGCGGCAAGCGCTTCCGCGGCTGGTCGGGCTTCATCCAGCACCACCGCATCCACACGGGCGAGAAGCCCTACGAGTGCGGCCAGTGCGGCCGCGCCTTCAGCCACAGCTCACACTTCACGCAGCACGTGCGTGTGCACAACGGCGAGAAGCCCTACAAGTGCGGCGAGTGCGGCCAGGCCTTCAGCCAGAGCTCCAACCTGGTGCGCCACCAGCGGCTGCACACGGGCGAGAAGCCGTACGCCTGCAGCCAGTGCGGCAAGGCCTTCGTGTGGAGCTCGGTCCTCATCGAGCACCAGCGCATCCACACGGGCGAGAAGCCCTACGAGTGCGCCGACTGCGGCAAGGCCTTCCGCGGCCGCTCCCACTTCTTCCGGCACCTGCGGACGCACACGGGCGAGAAGCCCTTCGCCTGCGGCCAGTGCGGCAAGGCCTTCGGCCAGAGCTCGCAGCTCATCCAGCACCAGCGCACGCACTACCGGGAGTAGCGGGGCCGTCGCACGAGCGCCCCGAATAAATTCTAATTGCTGGAAACGGGCGGGCCCTGCCTGGGGGAGGCCCTGGGGGCTGCTCCCGCCTGGGGGGCCTCACTGCGCCCGGCTGCGCCTCCGCGGCCTTGAGGGCTGTCCGAGGCCTGGAGGCGTCATGACACCCGGAGCCACTGCGGGGGTTGGGGAGGGTCAGGCCGGGAGGACCGGCTGGCGGCGGCGCGGAAGCGATCCTCACGGGCCCGGGCAGCGTGCTCTCCGCGCAGCAGGCCCCACGCTGCTGCCGGTCTGACCTCGGTGGGGGCTCAGGCCAGCGGGTGTCACGGAACCTCCTGTCCATGACCCCAGCCCTGTGCAAAGCGCCCGGGCGGTCCCCTCTTCAGACCCGCGGGGTCCCCCTGCCGCTCTGGAAGTCAGCGCCAGGAAGCGCTCAGCTGGGTGGACGTGGCCCAAGTGCCAGCCTGTCCCACTCGCGCCCCACCTGGGTGCGCGCCCTCCCGTCCCCGCGCCCCACCTGGGTGCGCCCCCCTCCCGCGCCCCACCTGGGTGCGCACCCCTCCCGCGCCCCACCTGGGTGCTCCCCTCCCGTCCCCGCGCCCCCCTCCCGCGCCCCACCTGGGTGCGCACCCCTCCCGCGCCCCACCTGGGTGCTCCCCTCCCGTCCCCGCGCCCCCCTCCCGCGCCCCACCTGGGTGCGCACCCCTCCCGCGCCCCACCTGGGTGCTCCCCTCCCGTCCCCGCGCCCCACCTGGGTGCTCCCCTCCCGTCCCCGCGCCCCACCTGGGTGCTCCCCTCCCGTCCCCGCGCCCCACCTGGGTGCGCACCCCTCCCGTGCCCC
>PVKE010009941.1:0-24466 GCA_004027555.1 Craseonycteris thonglongyai | reverse complement strand
ACCCCTCCCGTGCCCCACCTGGGTGTGCGCCCTCCCGGGGAGCGCGGAGGCCCGGCTGTAGCGGCGGGTCAGCCAGGGCTCCGGGAGGGGCAGCGCGCAGCCCCAGCGCAGAGGCTGCGTTTGGGTGGCCGCACTGTGACCGGGCCTAGCAGGCCCCTGCCCTCGCGCCCACCGCAGTCACCGCCAGGGAATTGCCGTGGCCTAGGAAGGGGGCGCGTTCCTTGGGGACTAGGTCCGTGTGTCCCTACAGTGACTCCCAGGCACCGTGTGCGGCGATTACAGGTCTGAACGCTCAGCCGACTCCCAAGCGCTCGGTCCCTTCAGCCCGGCGCAGGGGTCGTGTCCGCACCCCGGTCCCTGCCGCCGGAGACTCCAGCGCCCCTCGTCCCCTCCCCCCCACAGATCGGAGAGGTCGTTCAGGGTCGTCAGGTGGGTGCCCCCCCTTGCGCCCCAGGTCCCCGTCCTCGCTCAGTCCTGAGTCGGCCCCAAGGACTTCGCAGCCCCGCGGCGCCGTCCAGCCCAGCACCTCGGACGGGTCCTCCCGCCCGGACGCCCCCCAAAAACTGGCCCTCTCCGCCGGTAACCCCAACCGCTCCCCGCGGCCCGTCCTCCAGAGGGTCCTGCGGGCTCCCGAGAGCGGCCGTGGTGCGGGGCGCACGCGGCTGGTCCTGCGGGGGACACGTGCGCGCCCCTCGGCCACCAGGCCGCCTGGGAACCTAACCCGGGGGGTCCCCACCCCGCGGGCCCCGCCCACGAACCTGCGTCCCCACGGATGGCGGCTGTCACTCAGTGTGCGGCCTCCTCGGGCTGTGACCCCACCGGCCCCCCGGGAAGAGCTGAAGTCTCGGCCTCAGCACAGGTTCCAACAGTCTTTTTCTTAAGCAGCGTCTGGGAGTCCGTTTTCGCTGTAAGAGCCGTTTCGGTTCTTTAAGGAACATTGGCAAAGCGTAGCAAAAATAGGGGACCTCACCCCCAAAATAAAAAGAAGTCGCTCACAGGCCCCCCGGGAGTGTCAGCACATCCCCACACCGCTGGGCTCTGCGGGGTGGCTTACACTCGCCGACGCAGTGCCCAGCTCACCCCTAACGATGTTGGGGTGCTGAGGGGCTGCTCTCGTTCCCCTGCACCCCGGCCTGCAGGGCTGCACCCGCCACAGTCCCTGCTCTCACCTCCAGGACCGTGTGCAGGGCCCTGCTGTGCCTCCCGCGTCACCGCCCCTCCTGTCGCCTGTCCCGCTGCTGCTGCTGCTGCGGGGCCGCCGCCCGGGGTCGCGCAGGTGCCTGGCCCCCTGCCCTGCACGGGGGTGTCCCTGGGACGCTGCGGCCTCCTTCCCCCATGGCACCCCCTTCCCCGCTGGCTCCGACTTGGTTCATCCGCTCATCCCAACGTCGGCCGGGCCGCCAAACTCAGACCTACGTCCCAGACCCCACCGGGGGCTGGGGGCGCCGGCACCTGGAGGGCGGGGGGTCCTGGAAGGCCCTCGGGGGCAGGAGGCACAGCCCCCTGGGGCCTCGCACGGGGGAGCTTGCCTGTGCGGGTCGCAAAGGGCGCGGCCGGGGGGCTCAGCATCCGCGAGGTCAGGGATCGGATCCAGCCCCTCGCGCGTGCAAACCCACGGGCTCGGCTGCAGTGCCGCCGGCGACCACCAGAGGGCGCTGGTTCCCACGCGAAGGTCCCCGCCTCCCCCGCGGGGGGAGCTCAGTTCCCGCCCCGCCCGGCCCCACAGTCACCTGCGTGCAAAGAAACCGTGTCACAGCGACGTGTGCACAACTACGGGGCCTGCTCTGGGACCCCCTCCCTCTGTCTCTCTCTCTGTCAAACAATAAGAAATAAACCTAAAAAAACCAGGAATCGCAAAGGGAGGCCGGCGCTGGCGGAGCGCCCACCCTGCGACCTCACAGGGCAGCCGAGTGCACTTCCCGGGGCCGCGGACTCCAGGGCAGCCAAGCGCAGGCCTTGGAGGCCTAGAGCGTCGCCGGAAGTACCGCCCCGTAACGTTCAGAGCAGCTGAGTGCAGCCGTTTGGCGGCCTAGAGCGTCGCCGGAAGTGTGCCGCTGCGGCTTCCAGGGCAGCCAAGCTCACAGGCCTCTGAAGGCCTAGAGCGTCGCCGGAAGTTGCCGCGCTGTGGTTTTGTTTTTTGTTTCTTCAGACCCGCTGAGCGCAGCTGTTCGGTGGCTTATAGCGCCGCCGGTTTGGCCGAGACCTCCAGGGCAGCCAAACGCAGTCCTCCGGAGGTCTAGAGAGTCGCTGGAAATGCCCTTGTCTGTGCTTCAGGCAACCAAGTGCGCAGTCCAGAGGCCTAGAGCGGCGCCGGAAGTATGCGCATTGGATTTCCCCCCCCAGAGCAGCCAAGTACACTGCTCCTGTGGCCTAGAGCGTCACCGGAAGTGCATACGCCCGCTGCCTTCAGCGCAGCCGAGCGCAGCATTTCCGGCGGTCTAGAGCGTCGTGGGAGCGCACGTCGCCGGAAGTGTTCGCGCGGCTGGTGAAGGGGCGGCGGCGCCTCCGCGGGAGCGGCAGGTCAGTGCTGGCCGGCCGGCTTGGGGGCGGCGGGCGCTGGGGCTTGGCCGAGGGCGACGCCGCGCCGTGTCTCGTGCCCGCCCTGGGCCCTCGCGGGTCCGCTGTGGGAAGTAGGCGCGGGGGCGCGGCCCAGGGCCGGCCGCCAGGGGGCGCTGCGCATCCGCGTGACCCGCCCTGGTCGCCACCCGGAAGTGGCTTCCGAGGCCCCGGGAGGCGGCGGCCGGGTGGCTCCGGTGACAGCCCGAGTGCGCGGCGGGGCCCGGCCCCCGAGGTGCCGCCGTTCCCAAGTCGTTCGGAGCCGGCAGCGCGGTTTGTAGCGAGGACGCGAGTTTCGAGATTTGTTTTGACCGAAATGCAGACGGAGAGAGAGGGGCGGGAGCCGAGCCGGGGCCCCCGCGTGGGAAGCCCACCCCCATGAGAGCCGAGCCGGGGCCTCCGCGTGGGAAGCCCACCCCCATGAGAGCCGAGCCGGGGCCTCCGCGTGGGAAGCCCACCCCCATGAGAGCCGAGCCGGGGCCCCCGCGTGGGAAGCCCACCCCCATGAGAGCCGAGCCGGGGCCTCCGCGTGGGAAGCCCACCCCCATGAGAACCGAGCCGGGGCCCCCGCGTGGGAAGCCCACCCCCATGAGAGCCGAGCCGGGGCCTCCGCGTGGGAAGCCCACCCCCATGAGAGCGGAGCCGGGGCCACCCGCGTGGGAAGCCCACCCCCATGAGAGCCGAGCCGGGGCCCCCGCGTGGGAAGCCCACCCCCATGAGAGCCGAGCCGGGGCCTCCGCGTGGGAAGCCCACCCCAGTGCAGCATGTGGGTCCCCACGGGCCGAGGCCAGGACTCGATCCTCGAACCCCAGGGCTGCAAAGCGAGCGCTTAACCGGCTGAGCCCTCCCAGCCTCCCCTGTAATACATTTAATTGCAAACCGTGGAACAAACGTGGGACTTGTGTTTTTCAACATACTGGTCCCTTGGGGGTTTTTTTTGTGTGGTGGTTTTTTGTTTGATGGGTTATCTGTTCATGACTTTTAGCCATTTTTCAGGCTTTCTCACTATGCGGCTGTCTTTTTACATTAAAGATACGAACCTTTATCTGTGTGTGTTTTTACACTAAACTTTTTTCTGTATTTAAGTGCCAGGCTTGACTTTTGGTGTCAAGTTTAGTGGAATCATTCCTCAGCCCAACATGGCGCCGTGCAAATACTTTTTCCTGGCAGATTTCGGTTGGCTTTTTTATTTTTTTAAGATTTATTTTTATTGTTTTTGACAGAGAGAGAGAGACAGAGAGAAGGGGGAGGGCCCAGAGCAGTCTCCATAGTTGCACATCATCGGTTTTTCCACATAGTTTCATTCCACAGGTGGGCACGGGGCTGCACAGGGCAGGGACTGGGCCGGGGTCTCGCCCCGGTGAGAACCGAACTGGGGGAGCTCCCAGCTCAGCATATGGGTCCTCACGGGCCGGGGCCGGGATTCGATCCTCAGTCCCTGGGGCTGCAAAGTGAGCGCCCAACCCACTGAGCCCTCCCGGCTTCCCCTCGGGTGGCTTTTTGACAGAAGTTGGTCTCTTAGTTTCTTCTGGGGGGTTGCCTGGGGGCGTCCGGGGTCAGAGTGCTGAGTGGGAACCGGGCCACGTGTGCCGTCAGGGCCTCTGGCTTCTCCCTGCTCAGGCCGGAAGGCAGAACAAGGACCCCGCTCCTGAGACTGGGCTGCAACGCAGAGTCCCGGGGAAGGATCCTGACCCGCCGCCCTTGGTCCTCAGGCCATTCCTGCCCCCAGAGGTCCGAAGCGAGGGAGGAGTGGGCGGGAACCGGACCTCACGCGGGCGTTACTGGTTTCCCGCCGTCACCATAGGTCGCAGCACATCTCAGGTTTCACACGCATCTGGGTGTGTCATAGCTGACGTGTGAAATCACACACCGACCCTCCTTTTCCAGCGTCCCCAGCACAGGCGCCGGCGCAAAGGGCTGAGAGCGCGAGGTTGACGCCCCATCGGGCGGCTCTAGAAGAGGGGGGACCCCGCGGAGAGAGGACGCCAGGCCTGTGCCAGGGGCCACCCCTGGCGTTTCTGGGCCTTTCTGGGAAGGAGGCGGCTGGAGAGGTCGCTGGGGCCCCGGCTGCTGGTGAGGAACCCGGAGGGCGGAGCGGCGCCGCCCCGGGCGTGGGCTCCGAGACCGGCCGCAGAGGCCCCGGGAAAGGGCGGCCATATCCGTGCGCCGCCTGCGGCAGGCGCTTCCCGTGCTGCTCGGAGCTGGTGACACACCCGCGCGCGCCCTCCGGGGAGAGGCCCCGCGACAGCGCGCACGCGGCCAGGCACCGGCGCGCGGCCCCACGTGTGCCCCGAGTGCGGCCGCGCCTTCGGCCAGAGCCCCAACCTGCTGCAGCACCGGCGCGTGCACACCGGGGAGCGGCCCCACGTGTGCCCTCTGCGGCCGCGCCTTCCGGGCGCTGTCGGGCTTCTTCCGGCACCAAAGGATCCACACGGGCGAGAAGCCCTTTCGCTGCGCTGAGTGCGGCCGCGCCTTCCGCCTGATCTTCCACCTCCTGCAGCCCCAGCGCGTGCGCAGCGGAGAGTGAGCGTGGGCGGGGCCTCGGAGGGGCGGGGCGCGGCCTGGGAAAGTGGGCGGGGCGATAACGGGGGGGGGCGGGGGGAGTGGGGGGCACTGAAGAGCTACGCCCACCCACGCACTCTAACGAGACAATAAAGCTGTCGGGTGGTCCCGTCCCCCTGCGTGAGCGCCTTCCTCTGTCCGTCACCACTCGGCACCCTGGCGGGGCGGCGGGAGGACAAGGGGGCTCAGGGCGGGCAGGCTTAGCACTTGCGGGACCTGGGCTTTCCCACAGGGAGGCGGTTTGATGGTGACACGTGTCTGCCGACAGCGTTTAATTTTACCAGCACTGTTTTTCCTGAGTTCGGCTTACATACGATGACACGCGTAGGTCACGTGTGGCTCGTGTGTGTGTGTGTGTGTGTCAAAGCCTGGCTCCTGCATCCAGCGTCGCCCAGCAAGGCCTGGCACAGAGCACAGCGTCCCCGCGTAGGCAGCGCCGGGAGCGCGCAGGGGGGCCCGCGCCAGGCCTTTCGTGGGCTCATTGCTCCAGGGTTTGCAGCGCGTGCAGGTAGCAGGAGGGGAGGGAGTTGAAGGCCTCTCTGCTGTCACCACACGCTTCCTAGCACGCTCTTGTCCGGGCGGACACCACACTGCTGTGGGGCAAACGGCTGGCGTGACGCCCACACTTGAGGTCAGAGGGTGAGCGGAGCAGTGACCGTCATAGTCTTGTCACAGGTGACAGGAGAGAGCCGACTAGGACAGGGGCCAGGGTGACACTGGGGGAGCCCCCGGTGGTGGCTCACGAGCTTCTCAAAGGATTTGGTCAGCAACCAGATTGGGGTGGGGGGTGTGAAGCAGAGGTCCGCGTTAGTGGCGGAGGGGCATGCCCCCCACCAGTGGGTGGGCGGGGCAGCTCGCTGCTGGAGAGGCTGCAGGGCAGGCGCAGTGTGAGCAGTCCTCCAAGTGCACTCACCGTTTGTGATCTGCAGCTCACACCACAGGTGACAGTGACAGGTAAGGATGGGGCCTGTCTGGAAAAAGTCCAGCCCTTGTCAGTGTAAGGAGAATGGCCACAGGGCTGCACACGCCCCGAATGGCCCTCGTGTCACTTGCTAAGAGGGTAGAGGTGTCTGCTTGGGCAGTGTTTCCATACGGGTCTGAGTGGGGTCACGTTATCACAGAGACAGATGGAAGCTGTCACCTGGCCCCGAGTCCCGGGTCTAGGTCGCCACAGGCCCCACACCTGTCCTGATCAGGCTGTGGTTTGACGCCACCTCCGGGCCCCTGCCTGCTCTGCTTTACCTGCTGATGGAAGTGCTTGGGGTCCTGCAGCAGGGGGTCCAAAGCCCGCACAATCCCAGGGCACGCTTAAGGTGTGAGGGAGGCCGCAGGGGCGCACTCCTCACAGTGGGCCCGGTGGTCCCACTGCTGCTGGGTCAGCACTGACGTGGGAAAGAACCTGGGACCTCCACGTGCGCCAGAACCCTCAGACGGGCTCTGATGTTCCTACTGCAGACAGGATGGGCCCACACGGGATCGGACAGTAGTGTTGCTGTGAGTCCAAACGCGTGTGTAACGGAGCAGGGTCACACGGACACCCACAGCGTGAGCGTGCAGAGGTGCCTGAGTGCCCCGGGGGCTGTGCAGATGCTCGCATGGCTCCGGGGCAGCCGGCAGAGCCTGCAGTGGGACGTGACACAGAAGACGGCGGACAGCGCCCACCTCATGGCCCGGCCACCAGCCGTCATCACGGTCGCCTCCTATACAAAGCAGCGTGGGGCGGGCAGGAAGGTGAATGAAGTGGTCGGCAGTGACCTTGGCAGTAAAAGGGAACTGCACCTGTTAGCAGAAGTTTTAAGAGGAACAGCTCAAACCTCAGAAACATGAGCCAAAATGAAAAGTAAATCCAAGAGGGTTGAAGATGAGGAAATCTGAAAGAATGAAAAGGAGGTGAAAACCAGAGAGACTAACAGGAGTGTGGGGGGGGGGGGGGCAGGAATGCAATGAGCAGAGAAGTTAATTTCCCCCCCGACGTGAATCCCAGGGTTAAAAGCTCCCACGGGAGAGCTGCGTGGAGGCGCGACAGGGACAGGGGGCCCTTGGTTACACCCCTGGGCTGGGCCTACATTCTCAGGCTTTCTCAACACAATGCTTAGAAAACTGCAAGTGAAAACAACTTCTAACCTAAAGGTTTACAGGGACTTAAATCATCAGTCGGGTGGGGTGGCAGGGTGACACTTTACTACAAACTCCCGGGTTTTGCTCTTGCTCATGAGTTTTCATGGACCGTTTCAGGAGGCTGCTCATGGAGAAGCCAGAACACAAGAGCTGCCGAGAGCGGTGAGCACCGGCTTCCCACTGGTCCCCATGTGGACGGGCCAGCCTCGGGCCACAGACAGTAAGATGAACGTCCTCAGCCTCCCCCCATCCCCTCCAGCTGCAGGAGCCTGCAGCTCGGATCTCCCACCCACCTTGCAGGCCGGTGACAGTCCCCGTGTGTCCCCACCAGGCCTGTGTCCCAGCCATCAAGCTCTGTGCGCCCACCTGGGACCCTTCTAGAGTGACCTCCAGTCCCTGTGGGCTCCGTGCCCTGTGGTCCCTGCCAGGCCAGACCCTCTGAGGGCCAGTGTCCCCATGTGTACTCGGGTGGCTCCACCCACCCTGCCCCCAGGACAGCCTGCAGGGTCAGCCCTGCGCAGGGGAGACAGGCACCCACGAGGGTGCAGTGCGTCTGCCGGGCTTCCTGCCCAGTGCTGGGAGGGGTGGAGGTGGGGGTGCCACGTGGGCCTTGCCTGGCTCAGGGCCTGAGACCACTGTCCCTCCACAGAAACCCGGAAGGCTGAAGGCAGCGTGGGTGCTGGGGATCTCCGTAGGGGCACACTTCTAGGACAGGGGTGTCAGCGACTGTCTACGTGACAACAGCCAGCTCGCACAGGAACACACAGCCCCTCAGGTCCCCGGCGCTGCTCTAATAGCGACGGCAGCCCAGCCAGGTGCAGGGCCGGCTCAGAACTCGAGGCCTCGCCTGCCTTGTCGAGGTCCAGGCGAACTTCTCCCGCTGGGCGCGGTTGTAGATCTTCTCCATGGGCACCCGAACCTCTTACACCTGCAGGAGGGACCACGGTTCATGAGCGGGGCCGAGGCCAGGACCCACACGCCCAGCACGGCCGTCACCCAGGTGCCCGCGGGCACCCGACGCGCCCAGGTGCACGGGGCACGGACGGGCTGAGCTGCCCCCAAAGCGCTCTGGACGCGGCACTGGGCTCAGTCAGGAAGGGCCTGTGCTGACGTGAGGACCCAGGGGACTGAACTGGGGCGCCTTGGGGCCCCAGCCCCCCGAGGCTGCATAGGGGCACAGCTGGGGCCCACACACCAGGCGACGCTGATCCGGGGGTCCAGGTCGTTGAGCTTGGACGTGCCCAGGGCCACCTGCTTGCTCTCCTCCTGGGCCATGGCCTGTGTGCTCAGCATCGCCAGCAGCCTCTCCCTCTTCTGCAGGACGCTGGCAAGAGGGGGTCACGGTGACTGCGCCCCCAGCAGGACCCACTCAAGACGCAAGGATGGCTGGACACCCAAAAGCCAGTTGGTGGAGCTGAGGCCAGAGCCACAGGGAAAACCAAGCGCGTGATCACCTCAGACGCAGAGGTGGCTGACACCCTCACGGGAACGAGCGTCAGGAAGTGGGCACCCCCTCAGCTGAAGGGCGTCTGAGGAAACCCGCAGCTACCGCGGGACTGGCCGTGCTCGGCAGCCTGCTCACCAGCTGGGAAGCGCAGCTCAGCCTGGACCGTGTGCAAACGGGCACGGTTGCAGCTGAGCGCCTGCCTTCTGTGCACGAGTCTCCAGTGGCGGCAGACGTGCCCCCGGGACCAGCCCCAGGAAACCCTGGGCACCGAGCCTGGAAGGAGCTTCCCTGGTGACAGCTGACAGGTGCTGCGTGAGCAGCTCAGACGGCCCGTGACTGCAGAGCTGCGCCCCTCGCTGGCTTCCACGCCACCCTAACACCGCACGCGTACGTCACAGCCGGGACGGCCGAGGCAACAATTTGCGCCTCAGAATCACCGTCAGAACAGTGATGAGAGGGGCTGAGCCCACCCGCCGTGGCCCCCTGGGCCCGAGGACACGCACCTGCGGGACCGGTCGGCCCCTTGGGCCTCGTGGTCAGCCCTTGTCTTCCGCAGCCCCTCCTGGGCCTCATCCACCTGCTGCTGCTTTGCCGCCATCTGCAGAGGGGGCGGGGGGAGGGCCCGTCAGGGCTGCGGGTCCCCAGCCTGAGTCCCCACGGGTGCCCCCAGCCCGGTCAGGGGGCAAATGTACCACCTGCTCCGGCCTGGCCCGGCCCTGCTGCACACACCGCTCCTGGGCAGAGGTCTCCCCACAGCGGGGTCCACATGTGGCCCATGGCCACCTGGCGGGGCCGCCCCACACGCAGGAGCACCCAGAGGCTCCGTGAGCTGCCGCAGCCACACGTACCTTCACCTGCAGGCTCTGCATCGACTCCTTGAAGGTCTTGGGAACGGCCGCTGGTGGTTGCAGGGAACAGCCACGGCCCGGTTGGCCCGGTTGTAGGACAGAACCTTAGCGGCCACACTGTCATCTGCTGAACCAGCAGCACCTGTTAGGAACGGCCACTGGCCAAGGAGGTGGCGCTGCCCGCGGGAGCCCTTGCCTCCAGGAGACTGTGAGGCAGCAGAGGTGCCTGCTCGGAGGGCCGCACACCAGGAGGGCCTGGGGCATGAGCAAGGGGCGGGTGCAGGGAGGAAGCTTGCGGGGCTGATGCAGGGGGGACGGGTGCTGAGCAGAGTGGGCGGCCCAGAGCCCCCGGCCCTGGGCAGGAACAGTGGGCCCCAGGGAAGGGCTGGCTGAGGACAGAGCCTGGAACTTCCTACGAGTCCCAGGTGGACGTGGCCCCAACCCCTCACCAAGCAACGGCAGGGACATGCCCTCCTCTGGTCCCTGCCGCGTGGCGCTGGCGTTGTACGTCCAGAACACCTTGGCGGTCAGGCCGTCCATCAGGCGCTGCAGGGGCTTGTTCAGGATGGCAGTCTTGGGGGCGGGGGGGCCCTAGAAATGTTTCCTTCCAGCACATCCCACAACCTGCTTCCCAGCCGCCCGCCCACCACACTTCTGGGAGGAGGGACAGAGCAGAGGCTTTAGCTGGGGGTCGGCACAAGGCCGGTCCTCAGCCTCGTGTGCAGGAGCCACTGCTGACGCTCGTGTCCAGCAGCACAGATGTCCCGGGTCACCACCCCCAGCACCACCTTTGAAGGGGCTTACAGTCAGTCTGTCAGGCTGTCCCCAGGGTCCTTGTTCCTCATGAAGAGCTGCAGGCTCCTGTACACCTGCAGACAGCAGCCCGGCCTCCGGACGCTCCACGGGACACGGCCCCAGGGGCGTCCACTAGGCGAGAACTTGCAGGCCAGCACCCTGTTCTGAGGCAGGCAGGGAGCACGCTGCTCTCCAAGGGGTCACTCAGCCCGAGGACCCTGGTCTCTTGCTCCCTGACCCCCCTCCCCCTTCTGGCTTCCTCCAGAAGGAGGAACCCCAAGTCCACAGCCTGTGCCCATGCCAGTCAGCCCCTGACTACAGGGCCGCAGGGACCTTCGTGGTCCCTCTGTTCAAGTCCCTGCACTGGCCACTTCCTGTGGGAACTCGCTTCCTCCTCTGGGGCCGGCGGTGCGCGGTGCCCCCACCCTCTGCGTGAGGGCTGAGTCCTCCTGGCTCTCATCAGCCCAGACCCCGTCCCTCCAGCGCTGGGCACGCTGCACGCGGCTCCACATGTGCCCTGCTTAATGGGATTCCAGGAGAGCAGCCAGGAAGTGCCCAGGGCGGGAGGCAGGGGACCCAGGTGGCACATCCAGTCAGGTGGACAGCTGAGAGGCAGGCTGGCTGTGCGCCCAGAGACCTCACTGAGCAAAGGCAACGGCACGTCTGGGGGCCTGACCTGTGCCGGTCAGGACTGCACAGGCATCTCGCTGTTTCCACTGGACAAGTCACACCAGCAAATGTGAGAACACGCACGCAAAGATGCTCCGTATCTAGTCACCAGAGGATGAAAATCCAAGCCACAGAGACCACCTCACGCCCGCAGGCAGTCACCAAGGGGTCTCTAGCATGGCCATGACCCAGCCATCCCACCCAGGCCCCTGGGCACAGTGCACACGTCCAGGCACAGCCCACAACAGCCCACACCTGAGGTTGGCAGGGAGATGGACGTGCGCACAGCGCCGGCGTCCTGCTGGCAGGGCCTGGGGACGTCCCGTGGGTGCATGCACACATGTGAAGTCCCCCACGGGGGTGCAGACTCAAGTAGAGTCTATGTTAGATGAGATGGAAACCCAGATAAGTCGGCACCTGTCTCCCCGTCTTCAGAGCTGCCCGTCTCTGCTTCCTGGCCCCCACCCCTCCCTTTCTGAGAGCCATGCCCGTTGCGCAGGGGACTTGGGGGAGTTTCATGGCAAGTCACAAAGGCCACGAGAGACAGCAGCAGCCCCAAGCCCATCTGCGACACGTACCTTTTGCCAGTCACTGAAGAAAGTTGTTTTGGAAAACTCCTCTTGTGTATTCATGATCCAACATTTTCCCATAAAACGCAGCTACCTCCTCGGCCGCTAAGCTCAACGTCAGGGGCTTTCCTGCAGACACCAGAGCAGACCGGTGAGGGGCCCCTCGTCCTCCACGGGCCCTGCTCCCTCGGGGCACGCCCCTCAGTCTGCCGAGGGCGAGGTGCGCTGCATTTTCTAAAGTCCAGAAGCGCGTTCTATGCTTGAACAGGTGGACGCACGTGTGTCCAGGGGAGGCATCCACGGCCCCCGTGATTCTCGGCCCTCCTGCTACCACCTCCACGTGGAAATCTCTGGTTCAACAATGCACAATTTTAAAACACATTTTCCACGTAACCACTGAGGTAAAGGAAACGTTCAGGCTGCAAAGCAGAGCCCGGGGAGCTGTGGGCGCTGTGCCCTTCCAGCCCCGGCACCTCTGCCCCTACTGCCTGCACTTTACTGCAGAGTCAGCGCCTGTCAGTCATGGGCCAGTGCTGGGCTGGGGACACCAACAGGGTGGAGCTCTTCCAACTTCTCTGCATGTTCAAAACCCCCACAACCAAATGCTAGAAGAACAACGTGCATTAATTTGGCGATGACGAAAAAGGCTCCATGATAAAACAGCGCAATTCTTCCTTAACTAGCTTCTCGGGACACAGGACACAAGGTGGCCAGCCAAGGCCCAAGGGCTCTGCTCACACCTGCACCTGGGCCGCTCCCTGTGCCTGGGCCGTGCTTCCTCTCTGACTAGCGGGGCCGGCCCTGGAGCACCGGGCAGCAGTGGGTACTGAGGGCCCTGCAGTGCCGCCCTCCCGACCGGGTGCCCAAAGCGCAGGGTGGGCTCTGCACAGCACGGTGTTGCTAGGCTTTGCTCAGAGAAGCAGGTTCTAAACCATGTTGTCCAACCTTCCAGATTCCTCGGGCCACACATAAAATACTAATGACAGCCGATGAGCTAAAAGGAAGAAACAAAAACATCTCACAACGTTCTGAGAAAAGTATGTTGGGCCGTGTTCAAAGCCGTCCTGGGCCACATGCAGCCTGTGGGCCGCAGGGTGGACAAGCTGCTCTAACCCCAAAATTGCATCAGGGGAGTTGCTGTAAACGAGGTAGACAGCTGTGGGAGTCCTGGCTGAGCATCTTCTGGGGACAAGTGTGACCCAGCAGAAGCCCAGGGAGGTTCACTGGACCTTCCAGAGGGCAGGGCTTGCTCTGCAGAGGCAGGGAAGGGGCTGAGCGGGTGAGCCCAGGAGCAGAAGCCGGCAGAAAGCCCTACTGCTCGGGAGGGAGTGCAGGCCAGGGCAGCGGTGGTGGACTGGGGAGAGGACCCCCACTCCTGAGCCCCCCAGACGGGGCGACTCCATGGCCAGCTCACACACCTGTGTACCCAGTTACGGTGCAAAGTCCCTGCAAACACCCAGGGACACAGACGTCCCCCCTGCCCCAGGGCCAGTCCAGGACAGGAGCCCACGTTGCGGCTCAGACACAGTAAGGAGGGGGCCGGGGACGCACTAGTGGTTTCTGAGGGGCTGCCAGGCTCAGACACTCGAGAGCACTGTGCCGTCCACGGCCCAGGGAGCCTCTGAACTCCAGACTCAGAGGGAGCGAAGGCCCAGCACCTCCTGGGGCGGCCAGCACGGCACAGCCCAGCGGCACCGGGTAACTGCACCCATGGGAGCCGGTCTGGGTGCACTGCTCCCCTTGCTCACGGGGCCAGGTCCTCGCCATCATAGCGGAAGGGAACCCCGTCAGGAAGGGGCTCAGAGGAGGGCGCGAAGTATGGGCCCCGGTGCTCCAGCTGCCTCCACCTGACTCCAGTGTGGCTCTGCTCCTCCGCCCACCCGGAGGGCGAGACAGGCCCTCGTCACACCGTGAGTGTCCCTCGGGGGCTCCCACCCAGGACCCCAGCTTCAGGCGGAGGTCGCAGACCTGCGGGGACAGGCGCCTGGCTGGGCAGCCACGGAGCAGGGCCTGCGCTCCAGCCCCCGGGCGGGGGCGCACTGCGCACGCGGTGACATCCTGGGGACCAGGCGCTGCCACCAGCAGCAAGCCCACCCCCGGGGAGGCCTTGCCCCGAACCGCTGCCCTGACCTCTACCCGGGGCGCCCTCCTCCCTGACCTGCGCCTGCTGTCCCGGCCCCCGCGAGGACGCAGCGCCCAGGACAGGCCCTCCGCCCCGGCCCGCGGGAAGGAGCCTCAGCGGGAGCGCGGTGGCCCCGCGGCGGGGCCGTGACACGTGCGTGTGCAGGGACTCGGCTCCGGGAACCCGGAACTGGGAGCCCCGGAGGCGCGAGCCAGGCTGCGCCGCGCTCAGAATCGGGAGGCCTAACGGGGCCCAAAAGCAGGAAAATAAAGCCCCAAACGGGGGGCCCCGCAAAACCCCGCCCTGCGCATCTGGGGGGACCGCGGAGCGCGACTGTCCGGGGGCGCCGCCCGGCGGTCAGGGGGCCCGAGCAGCCGGGGGCGCCGCCCCACACCCCGCCTGGCGCCCTCCGTGCCTTACCCGGCTGTGCGGACCGTCCTGCGAGCCGTCCGCACGGGCCCGGGGCCACGGGGGCGTCCGTGCGTGTCGCAGCCCCAGCCCGCTGGTGCCGGTGCCGGTGCCGGTGCTGCAGCAGCAGCGGGAGCAGCAGCGTGCCCCGCGCATCTGCCAGGCCCCGCCCACCCGCGTGACTCCGCCCCGCGCGGCCCCGCCCACCCGCATCTGCCAGGTTCCGCCCACCCGCACGGCCCCGCCCCACGTGGTTCCGCCCATCCACATCTGCCAGGCCCCGCCCACCCGCGTGACTCCGCCCCGCGCGGCCCCGCCCACCCGCGTGACTCCGCCCCGCCCGTTGAAGCGATGCCCCAGATCAAGCAGCTGCTGAGCGTGCAGCCGGGACCCCGAGCCCGGGACCCCGAGCCCGGGACCCCGAGCCCCTCTGCGCCCCAGCACCCAGCAGAAACGGGTGGGTTCCAGAAGCCCAGAAGCCAACCAAACAGGAATTTCATCTCCAACATACACGTTCTCTCCATTAACCGAACTCAAGCAACTGGTCCTCTCAAGCAACCAGTTGCTTCGGCCCGCTTCACGGAGCCTCCTCCGGTTACCCAGCATCCGCCGGGGCCCACGGGCCCGTTAACCGAGTCTCTGTCGTTAAGTTCCACCAGTTCGTCCAGAATACTGCCGTCCCCGTGTGCGGCAATGTGAAAACAGGAGTGACAGCATGTTGTCGTCACACTGCCTTTGAGACCAGCGAGCATTTTGCACCCACAGCCTCAGCCCGGACTGGCCACACCGCAGGCGCTCACACCCACACGTGGGACAGCCCAGGTGACCGGGGTCAGCTGCGCTCAGTGGCTGTGTGACGGGGGGCAGGTGGCTCTACCTCTCTGTGCCATGGCTCCCCCAGCTGAACGGTGACCCAGCAGCTCCCACCTCAAGGACCAGCAAGGCCCGTGCGTGCTGGTTCTCACCCACAGGTCAGGCGCCCACGCCACCCAACAGCGGGGGAAGGTGCACGTGGTGCACACACCTCTTCCCACCCCGGGAGGCTGCCAGGCAGCCCCTGGGGACCGCGGGGGACAGGCGTGCGGCCTACCGTCTCCACTGGCCAGCGTCTGCGTCCTGCTGCCCTGTGGCCGCCTGGTCCCTCTCCACGCCCACTCCAGCCGGCCCAGCGCCCGCCGGCTCCGGCTGCTGCTCCACGCTGCTCCCGGTTCCCTCTGCCTTCACTCTCCTCCCTCGCTGTCTCCTCCTTGGGCGGGCCTGCCGCGGGGAGCCCCTCTGTGCCCCGGCTGCCCGCGCCCAGCTCTGCCTCTCAGTCTCTGTGCCTTTGCTCCCCGGGCCCCGGGTCCCCCGCTGCGTCTGGCTTCCGCTTCTGGTCTCTTCTGGAAACCACAGCCTTGGATTTGGACGTGTTACTGGGCACAAGTCCGGCCCGGGTGCCACCACGGAATTGCCCGCTGTCGTCTTCCTCAATGTTTTCAACCCACGTGTCTTCCGGGTCCTCCTCGTCCCCAGCCTGTACCGGATTGCCGGCCAGGGCCGCTGCCAGCGTGGGGCCTGCCTGCTTCCCGCGCCCTGCGGTGGCGGCTGCGGGGTTCTCGGCTCCTGTCTCCTCCTTGCTGCTCTCTGGCCTCCGGCCCTGCAGCCGGCATTCCGTGCCCCCCACTCCTGTCCCTGCCGCCTTTCTCTGGGGTCGATGCTTCTGTGCGGCTCCCACGTTCCTCCTTGAGCCCTTCCGGCCTTCTCTCTCCCGACTTCTCTTTGCTTTTCTTCGGCTTGCTGTTCACGTCCCCCAGGTCCCCTCCCTGGCTGGTGTCCACTCGAGTGCCACCTCCCTCCCCACGGGCGCTTGGCGGCAGGGTCTCAGAGGGCACCTCACCCCCACCACAGGCCAGCCGCATCCCGGCTCCAGCGCGTCCTCGCGGCCTCGGAACCTGGCCCGGAATGGAGAGAACACCCGTGAGGGGGCTGCACGCCCCAGGCAGCCCCCACCCCAGGTCCCTGGGGAGGAGGGTCCCAGGACCAGGGCCAGCCACCCACGTGGCGCATACAGAGCTGCAGTGCCAGCCCCCTGCACACCCCACCCTCCCACAGGGACTGCCCTCGGGGGGCGTCTGAACCAAGGCTGTGCTTCCAGCCCCCCTGAGCGAGGGGAAGTGGCTGGTGTGTGTCAGCCGTGGGCCCCAGCAGCGCGCGGGCGGCCACCACACGCCCCAGCGCCCCAGGACAGGCACGGGGGCGGGAGCTACCGCCTTGCTTTCCCACAAAGTTAGGGTGACCAGACGTCCCGCTTTGGGCGGGACAGTCCCAATTTTTAACAATTTGTCCCACGTCCCGCGGCGTTTTAACAAAGTCCCGATTTTTGGAAGGAATGCATGACAAGCTAGGGATCGGCAGGAGACCCAATTTTTAATCAAGAGCCCCCTCCCCCCCGGTCAATGGTGTCCCGCTTCACCAATGTTAACATCTGGTCACCTTACGCAAAGTCCCACCAGAGCACAGACGCTCGAGGCTCTTGTCCACTGGTGTGTGTGCAGGAAGCGGGCGGCACGTCCCTGGAGCAGCTCACCTGGCCTCCCCGGGCCGGCTCCCCGGCTCCTCATCCTCCCTGGCCCGGTGGTCAGTGCGGGTCTGCAGCGCGAGTTCACATGTCTGCGTAAACCTGCCGTTCTGAACACGGGGAGATGGAAAGTAACCTCGTGCACAGCTCCAAGCTTTCTAACCAACTCTGTTTAAAGCGGTGGGTAAACGTGACGGCGAGTCTGCGGGCAGGGAGCGGAGGCCCAGACGCTGGCGGAGGAGCGGGCGCGCAGCCAGCCAGTATTGCGGCCGCCCAGCAAGACGGTCTTCCAGGCAACGCTTAGAGAAGCAGAGTGAGAGAGGCATTCGGAGCAAAACCCAACCGAGGAGGCCCAGCCGTGGCCAGCGGGGCCCGAACACGCGCCTGCCAGCCAGGGGGTGTGACGTGATGCAGAGAAAACATCCAAGCCCAGGTGTTCCGGCAGCAACAGCACCATTCACAACCGCCCGGCACCAAAACCTCAATCCCGATCACCGAGCCTGAGCCGCGGTCTTCGCTCACGGCACCAAATTTTTCAACGGCAAAAGCGACCAGAGCTTTTCCCGCCGGGTTTGTCCTCTGTTCTGCCGGACAAAGGGCCCTATTTACACCTGACACGCAGGCCGGGGAGACAGACAGGAGGGGCGGCGACAACCGCGCGCCTAACGCCTTTCCCACTATTGTGGTTCTTTGGGAATAAAATGTGGTGACAGTGATTTCTGACAAGATCACTTATTTCACATAAAATCCAACCACACGAAGGCCGATGGCAGCTGAGGGCGTCCACGTCACGGTACACGGTTAGAACGGCCGTCGAGACACGGAGACCGCCCCCGACGTGCCCTGCGTGTGGGCCCTGAAGAGACCAGCTCACGCTCAGCATGTGAGCAGATGAGGCCAGGCCACCGTGACCTCCGCCGCCCACGGCTGCCCACTCCCCCAGCACCCAGCCAGAGCGGGCAGCAGCCCGGCAGGGACCCCACGCAGGGAAGGACCAAGCCCACCCCACCCCCAGTGCGGGGGGCGGCGCGCCGTCTGAAACCTGAGGTGAGTGCACGTCGCCCAGAACGCATCAAAATGACATGGAAGCGGAGGCTTACGAGGGACAAGGAGGCACGGTGCACCCTGAAGACTGAATTTAAAAAGGAAACGGTAACAGCACAAAAGATCCAAACCTGGTCTCCCCCACGCCCTCCCCCGTGGTCTCGGTCCGACTCCTTCACTTTCTGTTTCTTCGGTGTTTCCAGCTTCATCCGCTCAGTATTCTCTCTCTTCCTTTAATCAAAAAAATATATATATTTTCGCGTCACTCCCGAGGGAGGATACGCAAGGCAACACCATCAGCACACATCGTCCCCCCAGCAGAGGCCCTCTCCTCTAAGGTGACCAGATGTTAACGTGGGTGAAGCGGGACACCATTGACCGGGGGGGACAGGGTTCTTGATTAAAAATTGGGTCTATCTCCCGCCGTTCCCTAGCTTGTCGTGTGTTCTTTCCAAAAATAGGGACTTTTTTAAAACGCCGTGGGACGCGGGACAAATTGTTAAAAACCGGGACTGTCCCGCCCAAAGCGGGCGGTCTGGTCACCTTACTCTCCTCCCCAGGGGGTCTGTCACCTGGTGAGGGCAGCTGTGTCCTCCCCTGAGAACTGCTGCAAGTCGGAGGCCTGACCGTCTCCCAGCACCGCGTCTTTGTGACTTTGCAGCCCCAACTGCAAGCCCGCGCACAGGGGACACACGTGGCCGCTACGCTGGACGCATGAAGCGAACAGAACGCTACGCACGTCCACTAACTGGAAACAATCATTAGAAGAAAACCACACAGGGGACCCGAGGGCCAGCGGCTCGTCTGTTCTCAGGGCGCCCACGAGGAGGGACCGTGTGGCCTGGTGGGGCCTGCGGCTCGCGCCTCAGCTGGCTGAGCGTCTGAAGCGGCAGCAGCTGGGCCACAGCTGAGAGCGCAGCCCAGGCGCGTCCCCCTGGGGGCCTATTGCTCCGCTCGTGACCCCAGACGACCCGTCCAGCCTGCAGCTCATGACGGCTCGGAACGCAGCCCGGCACCGACTCAAAACGTCGCGAGGTGATTTCTGGAGACCTTTCTGAAAGCTCCTCAGCTGTCTTTAGTGCGTATTTTTTCAAAAGATTTACTGTTTGGGGGAAGCCGGGATGGCTCAGTGGGTTAAGCGCTCACTTTGCAGCCCTGGGGACCGAGGATCGAATCCCGGCCCCAGCCCGTGTGGACCCACATGCTGAGCTGGGCTGTGCCCCCAGTTTGGTTCTTGTCGGGGCCCATGCGGGAGGCTCCCGGCCCAGTTCCTGCCCTGTGCAGCCCTGTGCCCACCTGTGGAGTGACACTATATGGAAAACTAATGCTGTCAACTATGGAGACGGCTCTGGGCCCTCCCCCTCCTCTCTGTCTCTCTCTGTCTCTGTTTCTCTCTGTCAAAAATCAATAAAATAAATCTAAGAAAAAAAAGATTTGCTGCTTGAGAGCAGGGGAGACCCCGGGGCGGTCTCCGTAGTTGTACGTCATTAGTTGTGACGTCGTTTCAGTCCACACAGGTGGGCGTGAGGCTGTGCAGGGCGGGCACTGAGGGCCTCCAGCAGCACCCCTGCGGCTGCCAGCGGTGCCGCACACGCAGCCTGTGGGTTTGCCGGCGCCAGGGCTGATCCCCGGACCCCGCTGCTGCAGGGCCCCTGCTCCGCTTCCTGAGCCACCCCACCCGTTCGTGTGTCTCCCGTGCTGACCACGTCAGCTCCTCCAGCGTGGCCCGGGGGAGCCGCCCCGCACGCCGTGACGTCTCCGGAACGGTGTCCTGAACGGCTCCTGAGTATTTCCCAGGTTTCTTCACGTCACCTTTAAGGGTCGCAGTGAAGGACCCTGAACGCCGTGACAACGGCCTGCTTGCCAGTTCCGAGTCCTCTGGCTTCAGAGGCATCCGAGCCAAAGACAAAGACGACCGCAGGAGCGCCCGCGATGGTCCCCGAGGGGGCAGGTCCCTGCCCTGGGGCACCGGCCTCACCGCCCCGGGGCTCGGGCCCTGCAGCGCCATGAGTAGAGCTCGCTGGCCCTGCTGTCCTCAAGAACTGAGGACGTGCGCTTGCTCGTTGCTCTTTTGCACACCAAGTGGGTAACGTTTGAGACAAGCTCACGGTGGCTCAGGTGTGAGCTGTCACAGGGCCCACGAGCCGGCTGCCAAGTGCCCGTTGGTACGCTCGTCGTCGGTACGCTCCTGGCCCGTGCGCTTGTTTTCACGGCATCTGAAGGCTGGGCGCTGGGCCCGGGGCTGGGGTGCGGGCACGCATGGCGTGTGCTCCGTGCGAGAAGCAGGGGACCATCCTAGACACGCAGGGGCGTGCTAGAAGCACCTGGGAGGTGGCCCGGGCTGCGGGCACAGCGGGAGGAGGTGACATTCATGCTGAGCCTGCACAACGGGGTCGATGTTGTCCAGCGGGCAGAGCGCACAGTGAACCCCGGCTCGCCGGGCACAGCGAATGGCTTCAAATGTCCGGCTGGCGGCTGGGGCTGGGCCGGCGTGTGCAGGTGTCTGAGGCTGGTGTCCCTCAGAGGCAGAGCCTTCGGGCACATGCTCCATGTGGGTGGCGGGCCAAGGAAGCACCGGTGGGGGCGTGGGCAAGGGGTGTGCCGAAGAGCAGGTGCAGTGGGCTCACCTCTGGGGGAACGGGGAACGCCTCCAGAGGGAGCGAGACCCCGTCTCCATCCAGCCCCTCCTGTCGGGCGTTGGCTGGGCCACTTCAGGGCCGTCAACTCCCTGGCACTTCCAGCAAAGCCCAGGCGCTGAGAGCAGCCCGCTGGGGGAGGCGGGTCGCGGGTGCTGCAGTGCCCGGGAGCAGCCAGTGCCCAGAAACGGGCAGGGGAAGCCGGGACGGCTCAGCGGGTTGAGCGCTCTCTTTGCAGCCCCAAGGTCAGAGGATCGAGTCCCGGCCCCGGCCCCTGCACACCCATGTGCTGAGCTGGGGTGACTTCCCATGCGGGAGGCCCCAGCCCGGCTCCCACCTGTGTGGAATGAAACCATGTCAAGAACTGAGGACGCGGGGAAGCCGGGAGGGCTCAGTGGGTTAGGCGCTCACTTTGCAGCGCCGGGGACCAGGGATCGAATCCCGGCCCCGGCCCGTGTGGACCCATATGCTGAGCTGGGAGCTCCCCCAGTTCAGTTCTCTCTCTGTCTCTGTATCTCTCTCTGTCTCTCTCTGTTAAAAAATAAATAAATAAAAATATATTTAAAAAAAAAAAAAAAAGAACTGAGGACGTACAGCTGTGGAGACGGCCTTGGGCCCTCCCGCTTCTCTGTCTCTATCTCTGTCAAAAAAAAAATCAAACCAATAAAATACATCCTAAAAAGAAACGTGGGCAGGGCGTGAGAGCGTTGTCAGTGTGTGCACGCACCCGTGTGAGTGTGAGTGTGTGTTGAGGTTGGGGACGGGGCACGGATGTGAGCTCGCAGGTGCTGGGGGCACCGGGTGACGTGATGGCAACAGGCCTCGTGGCATTTTGGAGGGAGGACGGCTCGGGCAGGGAGGCCTTCGGGGAGCTCGGGGCCTCTGTCCAGTGGGAGCCCGGCTGGGGGTAGTGGGAGGTGGGAGCCTGTTTGCACGGCAGGTGGGGTGGGTCTGTCTTGTGACCCTCAAGCCCCATCCCAGGACCAGAAGTCCAGCTACCACTGTCCACTGAGGGAAAACAGAGGCAACAAATGACACACCTGCTCCCGTCCTTTGCAGTCTTGCTGTTTTGTAGGTTTACTGCCTTTGTTCAAGGTTATTAAAGACGCCACCTTCCTGCCTTCTTAACAAATGGACGTTAGGTAAATAGCTGTTTTCCTGCTTTGGTAAATAATGGCCCCACGGAAGCCTTGTGTCGCGTCCACGGCCTGGAAGCTTTGCATAAAGATGGCATCTAATCTACAGTTGCGCCCGGATCTGCTAGAGGCTCCGGGAGGCTGAACTGATTTAATTCAGACGCCACAGGAAACAGAACCAAAAAAGGGCACCACAAAGGCGACATCTATCACATGCTTCTTAAAAAACCCCATTGTCAGCATCGGGGACAATGGCATTACCGCTCTGTCACTGAGATTAAAAATTAGTCATACGTGGAAAATAGAAACGGGTTTTCAGGGAGAAGGAAGCTTTGGTTCCACTGAATAATGCCCCCTTTTTTGCTTGGTAAATAAATGATGCAGTTTCAGGTGATAGATATTTCCCAGGGCGGCCACGTCTAGGGTGGTCCCGCGTTTGGAGGAAGAGCCTCGTGTCGTTGGCTGGCTGTCTGGGCTAGTGTCACAGCTACCAGGTAAACGATGTCCCCAAACTGCCTGACAAGGTATTCAGGGAAGCCGGGAGGGCTCAGTGGGTTGAGCGCTCACTTTGCAGCCCTGGGGACCGAGGATCGAATCCCGGCCCCGGCCCGTGCAGACCCATGTGCTGAACTGGGAGCTCCCCCAGTTCAGTTCTCTCTCTGTCTCTGTATCTCTCTCTCTCTCTCTCTCTCTCTCTCTCTCTCTGTCAAAAATAAATAAATAAATAAATAAAATACATAAATAAATAAATAAATTTAAAGGGGAAGCCGGGATGGCTCAGCGGGTTGAGCGCTCACTTTGCAGCCCCGGGGACCAAGGATCGAATCCCGGCCCCGGCCCGTGCGGAACCACATGCTGAACTGGGAGCTCCCCCAGTTCGGTTCTCTCTCTGTCTCTGTCAAAATAAATAAATAAATAAAAATATATTTTTTAAAAAAACAAGGTATTCAGGCAACAGATGCCTCCATCCAAAATCTGAATCTTCCTGGATTAGGTCACAGACGATGGAGGGTCCTCGGAATTCAGTGTTTTTCCCTCACAAGCTACCAGGTAGGCACGGTCCTTACCCCAGGGCCCTCCCCACGCTAAGCCAGGATTTACCTTCCGAGCAGCCGGCCACGCAGAAGCCAGCAGACAAGCCACCTTGGGTGCCAGGAGGGCTTGCCCCCGTCCCCGCCCCTTGGGCACGCTCAGCGCCTTCCTGTCTGGGGAAGTGAGCGCACAGGTAGCCCGGGAAGGTTCCAGAATGTGAAGGGCGCCCAAGGCCCTCCCAGCCTCCCACCAGGGCTCCTGGGGACGGTGCCCCCACAGAGGGGGCTTTAGGGTAAGGGGACCAACTTTCTTCCAATGAAAAGGAGGGCAGCGGATTCTGGGAGGTGGGCACATACAGCGGTGCATAGGTGATGTGACGTGGACTTGTACGTCCAGAAACTAACTGTTACCAATCAACGTCGCCCCAGTAAATTTAACAATAAAAAAAACAAGAAGAAGAAATCGATTGCAGAAACAAAAAAAACAAAAAAAAGGAGGACACCTAGGAGGACACTTTTCAAGGGAGGACAGAACTTCCAACAGGAGGACGGCTGGTCCCCTTATTTAAGGCATCCTGGTTCCCCAGGGGCTGGTTATAGCGTTGCTGCCGCAAAAGCCCGGCTCTCGGTAGCTGCCCCAGCCCCACGCGACGGCTGACTGGTCTCCAAATAAGAATAAATCTGTCTGTCTGTCCCCCCGGGGCCTGGACAGCCCTGAGCCAGCCCCGCAGCTTGGGTGGGATTAATGGGCCCAGGCAGCCGCCAGGCGCCCCTTATACGGAAGGCGGTGTCCCCGAGATGCATGGCTTTCTCACGCGGGCAGCATTGTTGATCGTATTTAAAAACAATTCGTTTCTCGCGTGCGGTTGCTGCTTCTCCCGCGGCCCCTCGGTGACGTTCCCACGGCTGATGCATCGCCAGCTATTACCCCCATTGATTCTGGCTTCCCCGGGGTCCCCGGCTGCCTGTGGCTCCATCCGTCACAGACACGCGGCTCCCGTGCTGCGGTCCGTCACGTTCTCTCCGTGCCTCACGGTTTATTTTTCCATCTACGTCCTGGACCTTCTAGGTCCCGGTGCTGCCCCGAACTGCAGAACCTTAGGTGCCACGGCGTTCTCTGGCGTGCCCAGCCCTGTGCCTGCCAAGCCTGCCCCCCGGGCCCTCGTTCTCAAAAACAAAAAAATGTGAACGTAAGCAGTCAGCACAGTCGCCTCCTCTCGCCCCCTCGGGCCAGGGGCCGAACCGGGAGGCGAGAACGGAACCAGCGGGCCGCCGCATGGAAACACTCCCCAGTTCAGCCTACGGGTCTGCACGGGCCGGGCCGGGATTCGATCCTCGGACCCCAGGCCGCAAAGCGAGCGCTCAGCCCGATGAGCCATCCCGGCTTCCCTGCTTTATTTTTTTTTTTAACTCCAGAGTACGGGAGGACACTTTTGCTGTGACAAGTCCAATCGTGCACAAGGATGTAAAGAACAAGGCAGCCGTCTCCCCGAAACCATGGGCCCGAGGACGCGCCACGGGCGGCTGGGGGTAGCCCGCCGACCGGCCTGTGCTTCTGGGAATCGCACAGAACGGAGCATTTGAATTTGGAGGTTTCTTCCATATCCTTCTTTTTCAAATACCGACACGGGGCTTCCCCCCCAACACACACACAAACATGTTGTTGTTGTTTTTTGACATTACTCTAATTTCCTTTTTTTTATTGTTAAATTTAATGGGGTGACATTGGTTGGTAACAATCAGACAGTTTCCCAATGGACAACTCCACATCACATCACATCACCCATGCATCGCATTTTGTGCCCAGCTCCCAGAATCAGGTCCCCCTCCACCACCATATATCCGGTGCCCACTCCCCCCTCCCCACACAACTCTCCCTCCCCCCTCCCCCCTCCCCCCTCCTCTCCAGGTAAACACCAAACCATTGAGTGTGTCCATAATGCTGGTGCCCTCTCCCACCTCCCCTCC